>PVKY010009809.1:0-13057 GCA_004027775.1 Bradypus variegatus
TTTCACTTCTCTCTGCGTAACTCTTTCTCTTGCCGTTTTTTGTACCTCCTCCAATTCTGACTTGAAACTTCTCTATCCCCTACTTTTTCGCCTTCTGTCCTCTAGTCTCGTATCCACCAGCTGTGCTAGCGATTCCTCTTCCTCTAGCCGAATACCCATCTCCTCGGCAGCATTTTAAGGCAATTTCTAGCTTGTTTCTGTCTTCTAGTTTTCAACTGTTCGTAAATTTGGTGCTTGCAGGTGTTGTTTCCTAAATATTCTTCCTTCTACCTCCTACCTTTTAATGTTTTTGTCTTCTGAAGTCTTTTTTAAAATCTTCTAGTTTTCTACCTTTAAATTTCTTCACCTTCCTGTATGTGTTCCCAGATTTTTACTTCAAATTTCTAATCTTCTCCGAACTTTTTAATACTACCACTCCCAAAGAGCCTTTTCTATCTTTTCAGCAAATTTTAGCAAGCATCGCCTTAGGAACAATTTCAAATGACACAATCCTTACTACGCCACAATTGAGGACTCTCAACAACCTTCAGTTGTGTTCTTTTTCAGACTGCCTTCGAATTTTTATCACCTAAACTTGTTTTTTTGAAATGACGTAGATCTGCTTAAACCGCCTTCGTTTTAAGCCTAATCTACAAGACCGCACTCCAGAGTTTAAAGCTTTTTCTCAGTTCTGGACTTGCCCTTTCCGTTTGAACATTTTCTCTTCAAAAAGACATATACTCCATTTATAAGTTTCATCTCTTAACCTCCATCATGACCTACAAATACAAAGATCCTTTTTCTTTCTCCAACTACTTTTTAAGTCTTCCTATCTTTTCCTTACGCAAATATAGCTACTCTGAGAAATTAATACTAAGCAATTTTTTAATACTCTCATTATTTAATCCTTCAACGTTACCGTCTACCTTTCCTGTCTTACAAGAGCAGCGCTAGAACTTATCTGCATTTGCTCAGCGAATCCATTCCCAGCCGCCGCCTCTGTCGCCGCCTGAATGCCTGCCGCAGGGCCCCGCTGGGGCGTATTTATAGGCCAAGGACAGCTCACACCCACCGCGATCCAGTAGCCCTCCGCTGCCTTTGTGACAGAAGCAAAAATAGTTCCCAGTTTTCTCAACATTTCTCATCTCCTTTAATATGTGCCACTTTACTGCAGACTACATCCTCAGAGATATGTGAAGCTTTCTAGCAAGTACACTTGGCCAGAAAATTTAGTAAGAAAAGTGGAAGCCACGTCCAAATAGGTTCCCAGGAGCACACAATAAGCGGCACCATGACTTGGGAATTTTTTTAAGAGTCTTTAAAACACCTATTATACTTTCTTGGAGTACCATGGGTACTGTTCAGCGCTTTGTGAAGGCAGGTTAGAATGCGTTTGCTGGCGGCCTTAATTTCCGTTGCGTAGCTCAGTCAGCCTTGCTGAAGCAGATGGCAGTGATTTCCTTATTGCCAAATGTAACATAGATACAGGAAGGTGACAACTTTCAAAGTACAATTTAACAAGTAGTTATACAGGTAATTTCAAAGGATGTTATAGGTTGTAGTTCCACAGTTTCAGGTCCTTCCTTATTGTGAAATATAAGATATATATAGAAAGATGACAACTTTCAAAGCACAATTTAACAAGTAGTTATAGAGCAAATTTCAGAGAATGTTATGAGTTACAGTTCCACCATTTCAATTATTTCCTTCTAGCTATTCTAATACCCTAGAGACTAAAAATAAATTTATATAAAGATTCAGTATTTGTAATCATTTGTTAAAACATATCTTGCCTATTGCTACCCTTTCCTCTCCTTTAATCACTTTCTCCATCTTCAGGGGTGTCTAGGCAGTGACAACCCTAATCTGTTCCTATTGAAAAGGGGTGTCGACATTATGGGGAAGGGGGCTGCATCTGGCTGTTTGTTCTTAAAGAGGCTGTTGCCTCTGGGTTTTAGGACATGTCTAGCATAGGAACACTGGTGGATTTAAGTTTCTGAGAAATAAACTTAGTGAATGAACTTTTATAGAATCTCAGGTAGGGACCTAGGTATTTCGGGATGACTAATGGTTAGGGCTTGACATACTGTGGCCATTTTGGATGTCTAGCTAGAACTTGCATAAGAGAAACCTCCAGGATAGCCTCTTGACTTTATTGGAAATCTCTTAGCCACTGTATCCTTATTTGTTACCTTTTTCTTCCCCCTTTTGGTAAAGAAGGCATTCTCAATCCCATGATGCTGGGTCCAGGCTCATCCCCAGGAATCATGTCCCACGTTGCCAGGGAGATTCACTCCCCTGGGAGTCATGTCCACGTAGAAAGGAGGGTAATGAATTTATTTGCCGAGTTGGGCTTAGAGAGAGAAAGGCCACATCTGAGCAATAAAAGAGGCAGAACGTGTTATTTTGTATCTCCCACCACAGGAGATGAGATCAAGATAAGTGTGTTCTAAGAAAGAGCCAGAAGGGAGGAGAACAAGAACCTTGCTCAAGGAGGGGGGCCCCAGCCCCGTAAAAGGCCCGAGGTGACCCCCACAAGGATGTTATTTCTTCCTCAGCAGCTTCAAGCTATTTCTTAGATACCACCTTTTATTAATTTTATTAATATTTGTTACTCCAAGGGTAATGATCCCTGGCTCTAAATGAAGTTACTTTCAAGCAAGCCCCAGAGTTGTTTAACTTAAAACTCTCACTACACATAGGCTTCTTCTGCAGTCTGCCTGGGACTTTGAGTTTGAACTTGGTTTATTGAAACAGAGTCATTTTCTGTATTTTAAAAACATGCCACAAAGAATACAAATACAAATGTTCCATGTTTAGTAATGAATCCGTCGTTCCTGAAAGCAGGCACTTTCTGCCACAGAGCTCCCGAAATCTGCTGAGGCTCAGTAATTGTCAGCAAGAAAAAAATCTCCACATCAGTCCAGATGTGGAATTTGCATCTTCCTAGCAAACTGCTACTGAAGACAAGAGCTTCCAACATCAAAATGCGGCCAATGGGAAGCACCGGCCAAAGCCTGGAGGGCGGGAGGAGCAGAGAAGCTGGGGTCACTTCTCCCCCACCATCCCAGCTTCAGAAGGTTTCTGTGCCAGGGGACACTGCCCCATGGTCCCAGCGCCTGTGAAACAGTCCCACAGCATTCTCACTTTCCGTGGTGGCCCTGACTCCTGGGGTCTGGGGACACCACTTCCTCCCTTTTGCCACCCAGCCCTAGGGTGGTGGCAGCTTGATAATGCCACTAATCTCATCATTCATTCCGATGGGCTTCTCTGCTCCTCTGCCACCTGCCTAACAAATTCCCTGTATCCAATGCCCTCCAATTCGAAAGACCTAGAATGGTTTCTGTTTCCCAACAAAGTCCTGCCTTCTTCGTTTGCAGAAAGGATTTTTCAGGTGGCTGATGAAGCTGTTACCAGGGAGTCTGGAGACCACTGTGGGACTGGCCCAGGTGAACATGCGCTGTGTGACCTGACACTCCAGCCCACCCCCCACTCCGGGCCACGCCACCTGCGGTGGCATCCTCAGCAAGGGGGAGCCAGGTTCCTGGTTCTCTGTTTTCAATTGATTTTCCCTCCAAAAAGGTTTCAATTTTTGAAATTGAAATTCCTAATGAAAATAATAGACATTCCTTACAGCAAATGTAGAAAGGCAGACAGGAGTGAAAAAAAAAATATTGGTCGCCATTCGAACACCCTGAACCAACTCCTGAGAACACTGGGAAGCCTCTGTTTCATCTGTTTTGTATCCAAAAGAGCAGCACGCTGTGCAAACCGCCTTGTTCTGTTAACAGCCCCGTCCCTTGGGTCCCTTGGTGTCCAGTGCTGTGTGTTCACAGTTTTCTAATTAAAAACAATGGGAGTTGATCATGGAGTCTGGCTGTTGGGACATCCTCTACCTCACATGTTCCAAGGACTCTGCCCAGCTCCTGGCACAGAAAACCTCTGGGAGACGATGGCCACTGCTACCCGCCGAGAAGCGAGGCTCATGCAAGCAGGGAATGGGGAACGCACCCAGGGCCAGGGACCCCTGCCCAACTCTGAGGGAGTCTTTGGGGTGCTCTGCAAACCCCCTGGGCTGCCTGCGCTTGACCCCCTGTCTGTCCTTCCCACTATGTGACCCGGCCGGTCTCTGCACCTCGCGGAGCCTGCTCTCTCCTCTGCCGTGTCTAAACACTACAGCAGGGTGCATGTGAAGTCCTTGGCATGGAGCCTAGTACAAGTAGGTGCTTAATAAAGGCTTGCCAGGC
This sequence comes from Bradypus variegatus, assembly GCA_004027775.1. Lineage (NCBI taxonomy): Eukaryota > Metazoa > Chordata > Mammalia > Pilosa > Bradypodidae > Bradypus > Bradypus variegatus. Next base: position 4,227 of record PVKY010009809.1, read on the forward strand.
TAGGGAATGAATGGGTGCCTCGTGATCACTATTCTGTACTGAGGGCTGACCATGTCTGGGCACCGCAGCCCTGGCACGAGCAGGAGCTGGCCTCTGTGGTGGGCAGAATCAGGGGTGCACGGCTGGAAGGAAAGATGGGGCAGGGTCTCTGGGACGAGGCCCAGGCAGCCGATTCCTTAGGAGTGGGGGGGAAAGGGGCAGAAAAGCGAGCACATGTACTGAGCACCTACTGTGTACCAGGTGCCCCTTCAGGTGCCTTATAGATGCTGTTTCACCCCTTAGGCTGCTCTGTGAGGCAGGTAGAACCAACCCCATTTTAGAGGTAAGGAAACTGAGGCCCAGAGAGGGAGCGGGATGTGATCAAGGCCACTTAGCAAGCCCTGGTCGGAATCTAGGGTACTGCAGTTGTCTGAGTGAGCAGGAAGGGAGAGAGGAGGGAGGGACTAAATGAATGAATGAATGAGTGAGTGAGTGAGTGAATCTATGGGATGCCACAGTCTGTGCCCAGCACACCCTCCCCTGCCCCTCTGTTCTGGAAAACGAGGTTGGAAGTGGAAACACTGAGGATCTTTTCATCAAATCCTCCAAACTAAAAATCAGAGGCATTGCTGAAGGATGGGGTCTGGCCTCAGACAAATGCAGGGGGGATGAGGGCACCTGGGGGAGGAGCCCCAAGCTCAGGGGTAAGCCCCTGCCCCCTCTGAGCCTCAGCCACCAACCCAAGAAGAGGACGGGGCCCTGAAGCTGGTGGCCTTGGCAGACGATGGTGGGAGCTGAGGGGATCTGGAGGGCAGGCGGTGGGAATAGAGGGGGGCTTGGAGTCTGGGGGAGGCTCCCAGCCTCCTTCAGAGGGGACGGGGAGCTTTTGGAATGGAAACAACTCTGGGCCCCCGAGTACTGCATTACAGGGATTGTCTCATTTCACCTTCACAACCGCCTGAGTATGTGTTTCTATTGTCCCTTTTTATAGATCGGAAAACAGAGGCACAGAGAGTTCAAGACGCCAGCCCCAGGTCACATTGGACTTGAACTGGCCCTGAGCCACGGGCCTCACTGCATCATCTCATTTACTCTTCATGGAGACTCCTGGTGTTGTGACTGTCCCCAGTGTTCACACAAGGACACCAGTGCCCAAAGAGGGGAAGTGATGTGTGCAGGGTCACCTGGCCAGGAAGAGCCAGGCTGACTTAGGGACTATGAGCTTGGCCATGTTAAGAATCTTAGAACCCCTGGGACCCCTCGCAGCCTCTGTGCCACGCACCCAACACCCAAGTCCTCACCCGGCCCTCACCCAGGGCCCCCTGTTTCTCCAAGGCTCGCCCAGGCAGAGCCTCCTGAGTCCCTGGAGCTTTGAGGAACAAGAGCCATCAACCCAGACTGGGGAGGGGCTGCTCCTGCTCCCCCTGAGGACAGGCCTCTTTGGGACCTCCACCCCAACTGTTCCTGAATTCATGCCAATTGTGGGGGTATCTCCCCTCGGGACTCCACAACGCCCCTCCACCCCACCAGCCACAGTCCCCACATGGGTCCCTGATTTGCTGTGTGGCCTGAGGTCAGTGGCTGCCCCTCTCTGGGCCTCTCTCCTGGTCCAGGGCTGCCAGTCTCAGCCCCAGCCCAGCCCCGCCTGGCTCCCGCTCTGCCTGGCTCGGCTCCAGACGCAGGGCAGGGCTGTCACATGCTGAGCCACGTGACAGGCAGCAGCTGGGGGCTCCATCCCACACGGAGGGCAGGGCCCCCTGCAGCCCCCAATACGCACTCCAGGTAGCTGAAGCCTCCAGGGGCCACCAGGGCAGACGTGGGCCCAGAGACCTCTCCCGCCCTCCCAGGTAGGCAGAGGGAGCTGCGAGGGGGGCGGGGGCCGCCATGAGCATCTCCCAGGTGCTGGGTCGGCCCCGAGGCCCCAGGCCGGGATCCTGGGCAGACGCAGGGCACTGGGGTGGCTGCCACCGGCTGATGACACAAAGCACGTTCCTCCTTCCCCCCGTAACCCAATCGCCTGCCTGTCTGTCACCGCAGCTGCTTGGGGATCATCCTCCTTTGTGCTGTCTCCAACAGGTGTGCCCAGGTAGGGGCCGGGGAGGGCAGGAGATGGCTCAGGCCCACAGGCCCCACCGTCGTGCCCCATCAGGACTGTTGCCACGGAGGGCGGAGGGTGGTACTCATCTTGGGAGGCAGAGGGGAGATCTCGCCCCATTTCTGGAGCAAGAAGCCCCCCGAGTGGGTCCCAGCCCTGGCAAAGTCCTCACCTACTCCCTGGGCCTCAGTTTCCTCATGTGTAAAATGTCAGGTGGCTGGGGGGAAGGCCTCCGTGAGGGGGTGGCGGGTGGGATGGTGTTGATGTGGGTGCAGATGGGAAGGCTGGGAAACGGGCCAGGCCGTGGCACTGACCTCCAGGGTGTATTTCTGGACTCCAGCCATTGTTCTTTGCAGATGGGGAAACTGAAGCTCAAGGGAAGGCTGTAGAGGTGGGGGCAGGGTCTGCTCAGCCTCTCCAGGCCACCCGGCCCACTGCCCTGGGCTGTCCTTCTCCTCCTCTGGCCCCCAGCTCAGAGCTCCCTGGAGGCCTGCTGTGTTGCCCTGGCCTGGGGCTGGCCCTCTCTGGGCCCTGGCTCCTTCTCTGTGGTGGAGCAATCTTGGCCTGTAGCCTCCAGCTGGCCCAGAGCCAAGGTCAGGCATGGGGCCAGGGCAGCCCCGCCTCAGGGGCCGGCCCAACCTTGGCCATTTCACAACTGCCGGGCACCGGGCAGAGCAGGGACGGCCAGAAGGAAGGGTAGCCTGCCAAGGCCTCAGGTACGGTATCCTGGAGAGACTGGGGCTCCGGCTGCAGCCGCAGGGAGCAGTCAGGGCTGGGGATCCTACGGGCCGGCTGCCGGGCTCAGCCACTCGGGCTGCTGGGCCACCCAGGCGGGCCTGCCCCTGAGCCCGCACACAAGGACGCGCCTTGTCCTCATCCCCTGCCAGGGAGAAAGGGGAAGTACAGAGGGACTTCCTATGGGCCCCACGGAAGAGAGCTGCAGAGGGAGGTGTGCAGGGAAGGCACGGGGGTCCCGAGCGGGGCTGCCGTGCCCTCCTCTTACTGGGCGTCCTATCAGGGAGCGGACGGACCCCCCTGTGCCCGGCTGCCCCGGGAGGGAATGCACTTCCCTCTCCTGGAGGGGTCAAACATCCATCGGGCATCAGATACTTCCTCGACTGGGCTGGGACTGCGGCCACGCCTGGTTCCAGGAAGTGACTGTTCTCAGGGAAGGACTTGGGCAGGGCCCAGGGAAAGAGGGGGTGGCCAGCCCTGCTCAGGGAGGCTGTTGTCAGTAGAGGGACTCAGCCCATTCAGGAGCAGCCCTGTGGAAAGGCTGCATTAGTCCCAGCTCCCTGCGGACTCCCAGGAAGGGACGGGGCTGCCAGACCTTCCGGAGACACCGGGAAAATCCAGGTGAAGGCTAAACGCTGGAGATGAGAATTAGAGGCCCTTGAGAGGGAGGCCTGTGGGGCCTTCGAGGCCGGCCTGGAGACCCCCACCTTCTGGCAGCCCTGATGGGGACCCCCCCAGGCCATCAGACCACCACGTTCACCTCCGTCACCTTTGCTGGCACCACCCCCTGCCCCTGCAAGTCTCAGGGTGATGTCCTCACCTCCCCTGGTGCCCAGTCTGGGCCAAGGCCTCTGTGGGCCCCCACCCCAGGGCTGCCCCCAGAGTCCTCTCCAGCATATCTGCCCTTCAGTCGGAATAACGATCATTCCAAGCCCCCATTCCTGAGCCTTACACCCTGTACCTTGTGCCTGGGGGAGGCTACAGGTGGCACCCCCATTTACAGGGGGGAAAAGTGAGCCATCAGGGGCCAAGCAAGCTGCCCGAGGCCTCGCAGGCAGTGAACGGAGGAGCTGGGATTCAAACCCATGGTGTAGACGGGGAAACCGAGGCAGAAAGAATGAGGGCACGGGCCGGAGCTTTCCTTCCCAACATCAAGCCGACTTGACAGAGGCTGGGGTGGGGCAGAGGCGGTGGTAGGGCCCTGCCCTGGGGCTCGGGGGCCAGGAGCTGACCGCAGTTAATTCCCCACGACTCCACGCAGCCACTCGGGGCCTTAACGAACTTTCCTATAGACGGGGGCACTGGGCGGGACCCCACGCTGCACCCACTTCTGGCACCCACGCTGGCAAGATGCCTGTCATTATTTTTAGAGGAATCCCCTTTTCCATGGCTTGGAGGGGAAGTGGCCAGAGGAAAGAGGCCAGCCCCCGCCTTTCACCAGTAAATGGTGTGGCAACCCCCGACCCCCACCCTCACCCAGAGGCAGCAGCCCTAGAGCAGGTACGGTTGAGCGGGAGGCTGAAGCTGGGGCCGCTCAGCCAGCCGTGGGGGCCTGTGCTCCGGGACCCCGGCCCATCCACCCCCTGGGACCTCAGCAGCTCATCCCAAGGGAGCAAGGGGGTCGTGTGTGCTGCTTCGCAGGTGGAGGTCGGCAGGAAGCGGGGAGGCCGCGGCCAGTGAGGTGGGATACAAACAGGGCCTCTGACACCTCCCGCACCCTGGCTGACGTGCCCAGAACGTCCCTGTCCCCACTGTCCCCACGCGGTCGCTGCCCTTCTCCGCAGGCTCTGTGACTGCCCTCGGCCAGGCTGCCCTGCTCCTGCCCAGCTGGTTTGCCCGTGCAAGGGCCTGGGCGGGCTCAGGCAAGTTCCTTGGCCTCTCTGTGCCTTGGTGTCCATCTCCTTCCACAGGGAGTTTAAGGGGCCCCTCACCAGGCCATGATGCAGCTCGGCGAGTCCATGCAGGCCACGTGGTTTGCACGGATGGGCACGGGTGGGCACGCGATAAGCATTGTTGTTGCCCTGGTGGACTTATGTGGTATCTGATGTACCGAGGGACGTGAGCTTGGGCTCGGCTCCCCGGTAAGGACACAGACCCAGGGTAACCCCAGATCCTGGGACAAGGGGCCTGGGCTCCTGTGCTTGCGAGGGGCGAGCTCAGCTCCCCATCCCTCCCCCTAGGGCACTCCCTAGGGGCCTCAGTCGAGTGTCCACCCTGCCGGGGCAATGCCAGGCCCCAGGTGGCCTGGCTGGAAGGACATGTGTCCTGCTGCCCTGGAACAGGGTGCATCAGTGTTCCCAGGAGGGGCTGCTGGAATGTTGCATCCAGACCCCCATGCCCACAGAGCTCCGGTGCCCATCGCCTCGCCCAAACATCCAACATTCAAGCTGCATGCCTTAGATTCTTGTGGGTTCTCCCCAGAGACTCTAAGGAAAGTGCAAACAGCCTGGGGAGGCGGGAGGGGGTGGATGTGTTTGACTTCACATTCAACAGAAGTCCGAAGGCGAGATCAGGACAGAGAAAGGGCCGTACAGGGAGGGGGGGGATGAAATAGTTGCTGAGCTCTCAGTACTAGTAACCACAGCCACCTTTTATGGGGCATTATTGCCACTGCAGGTGCTGTCCCCATTTTGCACTTGAGGAAACTGAGGCAGAAGCAGGCGAGTGGCTCACCCAAGTCCGCCCAGCTGGTAGGAGGTGAGGCCAGGAGGCAGGGGGTTTCTAGGGACAGGCGTTTGGCTCTGGGGTCTCTGCCTGGTTGGTGCCCCTTCCTCCAGGAAGGAGGGTTGGCGGGGAAGAGACTGAGAGGGGCGCTTAGAGTGACCCCCTCTGCTCTCCACACTACCCCCCCTCTCTGGGAGCCACGGGGACTGTCCTGTGCCCCAAAGCAATTGCCCAGCTTCCCTGAACCAGAGCAGGATGCCCCCGGGGTCAGCATGGGCCCCCCACCACGCCAGCGGGCGTTGCCTGGGGCTCCAGCCCTGGCTCTCTAGAGGGTCCATTGGTCCAGGCCAAACTGTCAGCCAGAGCATGCTGCCTCTCAGGACCACAGAACCCTCCAGAAAACCAAGGCCTGTGACATCAGTGACAACAGCTCAGAGCCTTGGCGTAGAACTGGAAGCTGTGATCTCCTCCTCAACAAACTCCCCGTCAGCTCCTGGGAGCTATTACCCTGTCATTATCCCCTAACAGATGAGGAATTTGGGCACTAAGCTCTAAAGGATGAGTTAAGTGGGCAAAGGGTGGGACAGAAGGCGGGGGGTGGGGGACAGAGTGTTCCTGGGCACTTATCCCAAGGTGTGACCCAATGCAGTGAGGGACAAAGCCAGTGGGGCAAGAGGCACTGGGTGTGTATGAGCGGGAGGGAGGGAGTAATCAGGGCAGACTGCCTGGAGGAGGCAGCAGCCAAGCTAAGACCTGAAGGGAAAGGACTCAGTGAGAGAAGGAGGAAAGGGTTCCCATGGGTCTCTGTGTCACCACACTCCTCTGATAGGCCTCAAGTAAACACATGGGGACAAGGTGATGTTGGGGGGCCCTGCCCTGTCTGCCAGCCCTGGCTGATGACAGCATGGAAGCCTGACTGCCCCCTACCCTGCCTCCTCACCACTCCCCTCTCCATGGTTATGTACCCCCAACACTGCAGCGTGGGCCCTGGGGGGCAGCAGGGCCTCTGTGAGGCTGGAGTTACCCCTTTTTGCTCCTGCTGGGGACGCTGAGGCACTGGGGAGGAGCCAGCCAGGGGCCAGGGGGGATGGAGCACTCTGTGTCTGGAATGCCCCCCAGTGGTGGCTGGGGTGGCAGCTGGTGAGCAGCCTCTGTCCCTCCCTCTGCTTAGCAAAGGCTTCCTGTTTGCCCTGGACTCCAGCTGGCAGGGGCAAAGACCACCCTATTTCCCAGAGGGCAGGAGAGCGGGCCGGGGTGTGTCCCGGGAGCTACCGGGAGCCAGGGGCTAACTTCTATGTGTCAGGAAGAAGCGTGGCCCCCTGCCTCCTGCCCACCCACCTTTGGGGGCTGCAAGTAGCTGTCCCCGAGCCACGCCCAGTCCTCAGTCACCTGGAGGTCCTGGGCCCTCCCGCCCGCTGGCCAAGAGGAGCCGTCTGTAGGCCTATCAGGGTGTGTGTGTATCCTGAGTATGTGAGGGGGTGTCCTTGGGAGCACCCCTGGCGCCCCATGAATGGGCCCAGGGTTCAGGCCCCTGTGACCCCACGACCCAGAGGCCTCCTCTGCCCTCCACGGACAGATGTGAGCCCGGCCCCAGAGGTCATGCCGCAGGGCCCCCTCACCGGAGACAAAGCCCCTGCCCAGAGAGGGCACCCTGTCTCCTCAGGGAGTTCACACAGCCCCCGGGGGAGGCGAGGCCGGAGCTGCTGCCCACTGGGTGAGTGAGCGGACGGTCTTAGGGGCCCGGCTTCCAGAAGCCCCCTAGACTGGCTGCCAACCCCCATGCCTTTTAGTTCCTCAGTCCGCAAATCTGCCAACTCTCCCATCCGAGTGAGTGTGCAACAGCTGGCGGGGTGGGAGCTGCCTGTGCGTCTGTGTGTGCTGGGGGTGTGAATCTGTGTGTCTCTGTGTGTACACGTGCATGGCAGGAAGCGAATCCCCATTTGTTTGTGTGCACGTGTGTGGTGGGGGAACAAATCCCTGGGTTTGTATGCACATATGTGTGCGCGTGTGGGGGCGAATCCCCGGCTGCATGCGTGCATGCACGTGTGCATCGTGGGGTGCGTGGGCACCCTGGGCCTCGTGGTCACCCGTCAGTCCCCGTGAGGGGTGACCAGGCAGGGCACAGAGCCGCCAGCCCGGGACAGGTGGTGGGTGCAGGCCGGGGGGTGCAGCCGCGCCCACTTGTCCCACCCCGCAGGATGGAGCCCCCCGAGGACACCCTGCGGCGGCTGCGGGAGGCCTTCGGTGCGGGCCGGACGCGACCCGCGGAGTTCCGGGCGGCGCAGCTGGAGGGCCTGGGCCGCTTCCTGCGGGACAACAAGCAGCTTCTGCAGGACGCGCTGGCGCAGGACCTGCACAAGGTGGGCCGGGGGTCGTGGGGTGGGGAGCCAGGGCAGGAAGGGAGAGGATGGGGCCGGTGCTCCCTCCGGGAAGGGAGCTCAAGGCCAGTGGACCCCACCTGCTTCCCGGGCATAGGCAAGTGCGTTTGCTTCCCCACCCACCCACCAGCTTTCCACTGGGCACCCGCTGTGTGCCAGGCCCGGTCTGGCCCTGGGTGACAGTGAGCAACACCAAGTCCCCCTGCCCAGGGAGCTGACCTCCTTGGGGGAGACACAGCACGGCAGTAAATAAATAACTCCCTGGCATGTTGATGATAACAGTGCCATGGAGAGACACTCCCAGTGTGGGACCAGGGACGGGCTCTCTGAAAGGTGGCATTTGAGCAGAGACGTGCAGGAGGAGGGGAAGGAGCCAGGTGGGCCTGGGGACAGCAGACAGCACAGCACGTGCAACCCGTGGCCAGAGCAGAGTGGGAGCTGGGAGGTCAGGGAGATAGAAAAGATGAGGTCCGGGGAGACCGGCCACCCCATGAGGGCTTTGGCTTCACCTGAGCACGATGGACCCTCCATGCCTGGGAGATCTGGGGGCTCAGCCCCCATCGGCTCTAGCCACAGCCATGGAAGAACCCCGAGAAACCTACTTCCCTGTAGCTGTGCTCCCCTGTCTGCCACTTCTGGAATCCATCTGTTTTCCCACTTCAGAAATCCAGGGGCCCCACCACTCTCCTTGCCCCTCCCTGTGGGGAGCGCCCCCTTCTCTGGGCCTGGTGGGCCTGGCAGGGACTGTTTCCCCCACACTGTGTCTCCGCTGCCTCCCCCATCGGCCCATCCTGCCCCGTGGGACCTACTTGACTGTGTATCTGGTCCTCTCTGCCCATCTGCTCGGATTTCACCCCCCGTCCTACCGACTCGGTTACCAGCCTCCTGCCAACCCACTGTGCCCGAGGCTTCCAGAACTGGGGCCCCACACACAGGGAGAAGCAGCCCAGAAAATTCAATCCAGCTGCCCCCCGCCCCCT
>PVKY010009810.1:0-13057 GCA_004027775.1 Bradypus variegatus
ATTATCGGGGGTCCTTTGCCCCCTCTGGTTCATTGCTGTCCAGCTCTTTCCTAAGTAAGAGAGGTGCATTTGCCTCCCCCAGCTTTTGCCCTAGTCTGAGCCATGGCTTCTAGATAGCAACTCTTGAAGTACTGTGCTGTCTCCTGGAATGACCTCATAGGATGGTTATGAGAATCAAATAAGATAATCGATGCAAGGTGACTGGTGCTCTAATAACCAGCACTAAGACAATGCTGGTTCCACAGAACGAAAAGGCTCCATTACTGTGCTTGCTGTCTGCATAGATTTTACATCACAGAGAGTGATCTCCCTCAGGCCAAGAGCATATACACTAGTCTGGCCTACACCAGCCTTTCCTAGTCTTTTGGCTATGTGTAGCCCCTTTTCCCAAATACTCACCCTTCCCTCAAATGCTTAGCAGATACATTTCCAGCTTCTGCCCCACTAAGCACTGACTCTCCTTTGCGCCACAGAATGCCTACGTGAACATCAACCGCATCATGTCGGTGGCTTCCCGTCTCTCTGAGGCCGGCCACTATGCCTCACAGCAAATCAAGCAGATTTCCACGCAGCTGGACCAGGAGTGGAAGAGCTTTGCCGCTGCCCTGGATGAACGCAGCACCATCCTCGCCATGTCCGCAGTGTTCCACCAGAAGGCTGAGCAGGTGAGGCCCAGATCTGCCGTGGCTACTGGTGGTGGGAAGGGTAGAAAGGTAGGGGGAGGGCAGGGTTGGAGTCTGCACACGGCTCTGCAGAGAGCTCCCTCACCTCCTGAAACACTGAAGTCCCTGCTGAATAGTTGCAACAATAAACCCCTTTCCACCACTTCTTGGCCCCTATATACACAAGGAACACTGGTACTCTTGGTGGCTTTTCTAATCATCCACACCAGAGGGGTCCCAAAGCCTTTTTACATTCTGCTTGGTAGCTTATTGTGGTGTGTGTTGTTTGCTTAGTTTGCATTCCCAGAGCATAGACCAAAGGGGTGAAAGTAAAGTGATCATTGAGTGCTGAAAGCATGGAAAACCTAATTTTAGATTAAGTATTTGCTATGGGTAATAATAATGTAATAATTATATAATGGATAGAAATAATAATCAATTGTTGTCATTTACTGAGTGGTCAGGCATTGGCTAGTGATATTACTAATCCATTTTACAGAGAGGAGCACTGAAGCTCAGAGATTGATAACCTAGTAGTATCTTGGAACTGGCTTGTAGAGGCTCCTGGAGAGCTGATAGTTAAATTTTCAGGGAATTTTTGAGTTGGTTGTTAAACACAGCCATGATATAAAACAAAATTATATAAATTTAAAATTAAATGTTGCATTAAAAACAAAGGCAATAAATACAACTCATCATTTCCTGACTATTTTACTGGATTTTACTGTTATCTGTGTTCTTGAGTTGTTTACATTTATTTATCTATATGGGGAAAATACCATACAAGTGTCCACATTCAGTAATCATGCATTGTTAGTTTCAAATAGACCTTTTGGGGGTTTTACACCATGGAAATCAGCAAATGCTCCAAATCAGGGCTTGATTTATTGCTTTATTGATTTTCTAGAGTCTTAAGAAAGTAATGGAGAAAATGTTTAAAAAATGCAGACTAAAGTTAAAAATGTTTTGTGTCTGTAGCTTATACATTGTGAATAACACACAAATTTGAGGAAATATTCTTCCAGTATTCAGAAACTCTTATTTGAATTAGCAAAGAAATCACTTACATCATTGATGAATGGGTGATGTTCTGACATAACTGTTGTGCTGTTTTTCACTTTTGTCTTGTTCCTTAATGTAAATGAAAATATATGCCAGCATTCATGTCAGAATTCTTCACATTTGTCTTTTGCAACCATTGATTAACTGTGGACACAAGAGTTTGACAAAAATCAACAAAAGCATCCTGTGAGAAGCAGTTGGCTGTATGGAACTTGCAATAAAGAGAAATATATATTATGTTATTATCTCTAAATTGTATGCTACACATCCTTGATATCAGTAAAAATTTTAATACACATATACATAGATGCCTATACATGTACACATGTGCTAGTTGTCAAACATTTACTAACGTGCCACTGCTGAGATGACACAATTAGTCGTGGGCAGCTGGGATTTTAGCCCAGGTGTTTCTCACTGTAAAGCCTGTGGTCTAATCTCTAACCTTCTTTCTCTGTATAGCATTTTAGGTAACTGGGATAATGGAGAGTCAGGCACAAGATCATAGCTCCAATCTCTCTCCTTGTTACCAACTCTAATATGGAAGGCAATGTGGGTAATCGAGAGTAGACTCTGAGGCCAGGCAGGTGTGGTTTCTAAGCCCAGACTCACCATTCATTACTCTTGGGGAAGTCCCCTCACCTTTTTGAGCTCGTTTCCTCGTCTCTAACATTGGGATAATCATAAATCTCACAGGCTGTTGTTAGGATCAGAGATGGAGCACGTAAGGCACATGGTGTGCTTGCTATATGTGGGTGTTTGTTCAACATACTTTCCTGGTATCTTTGTTTTTACTCCATTTGTGTTTATTTCCACTTGGAACCTTTTCAAAGGCTGAAATGTTTGTGTTACAGGTCAAAAGTCAAGCACAGCCTCACACATTGAGAGGAATCTAGCCATGTCTTTTGTTTGTTTTGGAGAATCGTGGTGGTATTGATTAATGGTGATTGGCTTATTCATAGGAAAATGAGAATTTGATGTCTAACCTCCTGTTCTCTCTTCAATCCTGTCACTTGCATTATTTGTTCAGATTTATCCAGATTGGCAAGGAAGACTCAAAGCCTCCCTCTCTGGATCCCTTTCTGTCTTTCTCTCTTTGGACTGACCATTTTGTGGGGTCTGCTACAGGACTCCTACAGAGAGTATTGCATAAAAATACCAAAGGCCTCAAAGACGCAACCCCCCCCCCCCACCATTGGCAAATGAATGCCACGTTGCTTTTAGCCTCCTCTCTAACATGGGTATTGTTGGGGCATAGAAGCTTCTGAGATGTCATCAAGTACATGCAATCCGATACTGGATGCAACCAGCACTTTTCCAGATTTGTTAAGAGATGGCCTAATGTGATAGAAACATATGAATGAAAAATCAATCACAACAGCAAACAGGCCAGGGACTGAATGCTAACAGTGGCACCAAGATTAGAACTCAAGCAGTTGCAGAAGAAAAAGCCGTGCCAGGACTGAGATTAACTGGAGAGGTCAACTTTTATTTGGTGTTACCCAACTTGTATTGGTTTGGATCAAAGGCAGTTTTGTTTGTATCTGTTTTTTTTTAATGTGATTTCTTCAGATATTACCAGTCCTTCAGGGAAATTCATAAGCTATGCTTCTTTTTAGCTGGGGTTTAAAAAAACTCTCATTCAAGGCTACTTTTTTAATGCGTTTATTTAGGCAGCTCTTTATTGTCCTCCTATGGGCTGTTATAGGCAATGATATAAAAAGGTATTTAGGCAATTAATTTAAATGGAGCTGTGCACTCAGGTGAGAGGAATCACAGACAGAACCATTCCAGACTGTTGGGTGAAGAATTATTTGCAATTTAAGGGTGTATTTTTCCACCCAATAAACCTGAGTGATTTCAGTTAGCTCACTGTTTGAGCATGGAGACCTATAGTCTTCCACAGTTGTTAATTTTAATTTTTAAATAATTTGATGTCTGTCGAGATCCGTATCTATATGTCACATCCTGGGAGCCACTGCCACTGTAGACACAGCTCAGTCTGATCCTCCAGGCTGTTGCTTCCTGCTCCTACCCTGAAGGAGGCTGACCCAACAGTGGGAGTCCTGCTGAGCCTTCATCTCCATCCCCTGTGAGAATGGGTCTCTGCAGGGTCCCTGGGATTTCTGGTGGTCCTCTTTGAGGTGTTCTCTGTTCCTCTTCACAGCTCATTGTATGTATGCGTGTCCATTAGAGCTTCTTGCCCAGTACATGTCCACAGGCGTGTGCAAGTGCCTGCATGTGATGAAAGTAGATGTTTTCACACCTGCACTTCACAGTCAGTGTGTGGGTATAACCTGCTGAACAACCAGATGACTCTCGTCTCCTGTGGTACCACAACCGTAGTTTTGGTTTGTGGAAACTACCTTTTAAATCAGGTGCTTGGGTATGACTTCTCACTTGGGGTTAGGGTTTGTAGAATGAAAGAACAAATTTCCATCCCCTGCAGTGGTCTCAGAAGGCTTCCAGTGGCCCTGATGTTTCTTCCCAAGGTTTCTGCCCCTCTTCACTCTACATAGCCCACACATTACCCATCCCGGTACCTTACCTCCACACTCCACACTGATCTACCTGGCATCTCCTTCCAGTTCCTGTCAGGAGTGGATGCCTGGTGCAAGATGTGCAGTGAAGGTGGCCTGCCGTCTGAGATGCAGGATCTGGAGCTGGCGATCCACCACCACCAGTCCTTGTATGAGCAGGTGACCCAGGCCTACACGGAGGTGAGAACCACACAGGGCAACCAGGTGTCATGGGTGTGTATGCATATGGGTGGGTGTCGAGAGCACTGGCCTGTACATTGCAAAATATCTTGAGTTGGACCAAGAAGAACAGTTATTACTCTCCCTTTAGAGATGTCTTTAGGATCCTTGACCTATGAATGATGGTCTTCCCAGCCAGAAACAGGCAAAATGGGGCCATCAGCAGGCACCACTTGGGTACATGTGTGTATGTGCATGCACACACATACACACACAGCTCCAAGTATGAAGACTGGATTTTCTTCTTTGGAGGAGGAATCAAAGAAAGCAAAGCAATGCTCCTCTGGAGTTTTCTTTCTGGTTGGTGAATGGTATGTACATACTAGCTCGCTCCCATCTTATGAAGCAGCTTATCAAAAAATACTAATTTTCTCACTAGAAGGTCCAGAGGAAAACACATAGGGTAGAAGTAATTACGTGAGTGAGAAGCTGCCAAGGATGTTAAGGACAAACTGCTGAGCAATTCAAGGCTGGGGGAATGTTGCAAAATTAAGAAGGGGAAAGTTTCTTGATGTTTCTTCAAAGTAAGAGAAAGGAGCATATAGGTGTCTCTGTGTGGACTTACCCAAGTAAAGAGGTTTGCTAACTGGGCATGCTTTCTGAGGAAGGGTGGCTGAGGGATGAACAATCAAAGGTGAGATGGGCTGATTAAAGGAGCAGCCTTGAGTTGCACAAGGAGGGGAAAGTGGATTAGCATCTGGGCTGCAAGTTTCCTCCACCTGGGGTGTTTGTTAAAGATGCACATTCCTGGGTTTCACCCCAAACTGAATAAAAATGTCAAGAAATAGGGCTAAAAGCCTGCATTTTTATAAGTACACTCCAGGTGAGTTTGTACATTGAAGACTAAGAACCAGTGGCTTCTGGGTAAGAGCAAAGGCTTTGGCCATAGTCAAAACTGGGTTTGAATCCTGGCTTCCCTACCCACCAGCTGTGTGACCTCATGCAACTTACTCAACCACTCTAAGCCTCAGTTTGCTCTTCTGAGAAATGATAGTGATAACACCTACATCTTAAGGTATTTTTTAAGATTATAAAGATGATGCATGGAATGTATTTGGCCTAGTACCTAATAGTAATAAGTGCTGACAAAGGGTAATAGGTTTTGTCATAATAACAGGCATAGAAGAGAGCTTGTGAGATCTCATTAGCTCTGATCCAAATTGCCCAAGGCTTTCTGTCTTGTACTGAAATTGTCCTTCTGTCCACGAGTCAAGAATCTCTAAATTTACTTCTTGTAAGATAGAAAAATTAAAAGTAAAAATGAGATTAATATTATACTTACGTGTTTCACATTCTGGGGTGTGGGTATAATTATATACACATTATTTCTCCCAATTTGTTTTCAGGCCCTAGTATTGTGGGATTTATAAATTCCTTCCTAGCCCACTTCAGAGGTCAGTGGGTTGTCCTTAGCTCATACAGGAATGGAGACAGAGGCAGAGGACTGGAACTCATGTTCTCTTGGCTTTCTAAGGATTGGCCCTCCATCTTTAACCACCCTGCCCTGGACAGAGCATTTGCTCAGAATTCCCTGGGTCTGGCCATAGGATATTTGTTGTAGTCACATCTCTGGAGGGCATTACCTCTGTGTTATTTGTGACACCACTCTTACCGCTCCTTGACAATAAATCATGGGGGCAGGGTGGTGTCCACAGTCTAAGGGTCCCTCTCTTTCTTTGCATATTCTGGAAAGATGGGAATATTATGCTTTTCAGTAGGGATAAAAAGGGGGGTTATAGAGAGGAAGAGCAAAAGGAGGATAAAAAGAAAAGAAAATTGTAGGGAAATAAAGATGAGAGAAATAATAATGATGATAAAGATAAAAATTGCTAGCCAGAATTACATGCCAGGCCTGATTCTAACTGCTCTGCATTTTATTAACTCATTTAATCCTCACCACAGCTCTAGGAGGTAAATACTCTTATTTTCTATGTTTTATGGACAAGAAAACTGAATCCCAAGAGGTTTTATAATTTGCCTCTGGTCACACATCTAAAAGTTGGGAATCATGTAGAGGAAGGTGAAGGGCAGAGACATTTATGGTGGCGACTTTCTTTCAGATTCATTTCTGAAATTATTTCTTCCTGACCTAGTCAGTGAGTCAGTTAAAATATTTATCGAGTGCCGACTATGTGCTAGGCACTGCTCTAGGCATTGGGGAGAGAGTGGTGAACAGGACACAGTCACTGACCTCATGAGACTAAAATTCAGTAGGGGAGAAGACACTGATTCAAGAGTCTCATGCATAACTGGCTGGTCCTCCAGCAACTCCTCTTCCCCAGGAATCCAGGATGTTCTGCCCTCTCCTTGGCTGTGGGCTGGGCACCATAGCAGCTCTGCCCGGCTTGCATGTTCCTTAGTTGACAGGGATCTGGGGAGGACTGTCAGGTGTTGGGGAGGACTGTCATTCTCAGCCTTATCAGGGACCCCCAGACATGCTTTTCTCTAAACCCTCCCTGGGATGCTGCCTGCCACTCCTTTGAACTGGGGCCTCTCAGGGCTTTCCCTGGGTCAGACCTGGAGCAGAGCTTCTTTTCTTCCTGCAGGTCAGCCAGGATGGCAAAGCGCTGCTGGATGTGCTGCAGCGTCCCCTGAGTCCTGGAAACTCCGAGTCCCTCACAGCCACAGCCAATTACTCCAAGGCAGTGCACCAGGTGCTGGACGTGGTGCATGAGGTGCTGCACCACCAGCGGCGGCTCGAGAGCATCTGGCAGCACCGCAAGGTGCGGCTCCACCAGCGGCTGCAGCTCTGCGTCTTCCAGCAGGACGTACAGCAGGTAACAGGCTCTGCTTCCCCCTGCCTGTCCTCCATCCCAGTCAGGGAGAATGAGCTAGAGCCCCTCACCTAGATGATCAGGCCTGATCTGCCCCTGCACACCACATAAACTGGACTTGTTAATAGCATGCTTCCTGCCTAAGCAGGGTTGTAGACTGGGCCTTCTTACCAGTGGTATTGGAAATGGAGACTCAGTCTCAGGAAGAGCAATTCTTTTCAGTCAAATGGCATATTTTTCTTTGGGGGAGAGCTTGACCCTCAGCAGACAGTGAGATTGCTAGATGATTTGGGGGTTGGGGGTTCTCTGAGCACCTTCAGGATTGTATGCCTCCACAAAGTGAGCTCACTTGTCAATCAGTGGTGCAGGTGACCTGCCAGAATGGGGCTGGGAGAATGGAGGCAGGGGGAAATGCCTTTTAGAGCATTCCTAGGCAAGGTTGGACTTGGGAAACCGTATTTAAAACGTGGACTGTTGTTTACTGTATATTCCTTGCTTAGCGGTTATTTCTGGCTTTATCTGCCTTTTTGCATCATTATACCAACCAGTTATGGCTTTTTTCTTTACCACAAATAATAAAGAAATGGTTATGCTTCTGACCATAAAAGTACAATCTTGCCATAAATGCCCTTTCAGATTAAATAAGCTCATTCTTTTCCCCCCACACTTTCTCTGTCTCCTGGGGGACCCCTGGGAGCTTTGCTCCAAGAACCTATATGCCAGGAGGGAGTTGCTGGTGGATGCTAGGAACTGAGGTCAAGACTTCAATTTGTCTCCCTCTTGGGTCATCCCTGGAGGCAGGAGTGAGGGGCACTCCTGCTCAAACACCTTCCACACCACAGACTTCCAGGACTATACATGTAAAATAACATTTCATACTCCTTCCATTCTTCTGTGGTGTTGACCAGGTACACTTCAAGTGTATTAGAATATATGTGGAACATTGAGGGCCACTGTTTACTTCTTGGGGAGCGTCCACTCCCTTCTCGGCTGTTGTTGGGAGAAGCCCCTGGTGCTGGCTCTGGTGTGCCCTGAGGTAGACAGGCAGGGTGGAGGGGGAGAGGGACACCTGATCTCCGGGTGGGGGGCTCAGTGCTGTCAATGCCAGCAGTGGGTGGGCTTCAGGGACTTCTCTCCTCCCTGGGCTGCCTGTGACTCCCTGGTAGCGCCCCCTCCTGACTGGAGCGGCAATTGAATCATCAGAAGTGACACTTCAGCCTCAGGAGAGACGGGAACTGTTTATGTGCTGGCCCTGGCTCTGAAACTCTTGTGGGGGCCTGCTGGGAATGGAGAAGCAAATGAATCAGTTGCTTTCTGTTGCCATCTGGAGCCGTCCAGATAAATATATCATCCCTGAGTACAGGAGAGCACAGGAGTCTGTCTGTGATTGAGACAGAGTGAGGTGCCAGCCTCTGAAGGCACAAAAGAGGGGCATTACTATTTCAGCAAACTCTTAGTGACTTGAGGAGATGATCCGGGTGGTGGGTTACTCAGCATCCTTTGCATGCTCTTAGCCCTACTGCTGTTTTTATGGCCATTGCTGTTGTACATTAATACTGTACTAGGATGAGCATTGGAGAGGTGTGGAGGGGCTGCAAGGGGGGCAGGTGAAAGGCTTTCTCAAGAGGAGGTTGACATTCCAGACTGAACCATCTGGGAATTGCTGTTATCAGGCTTTTCTCTGGGCACCATGACATCTAAACTAAAGTTAAGAAAAAAGTATAAAGAAATGATTGTCAGTGGCTTTTCTACATCATGTTCTTAACAGTAAGAGCACTTCTGGGGCTGAGACCTTACCAGTTCATCTCAACTGTACGGATCATGTTGGCATGGAGCAAAAACAAGCAGGAGATTAGATATGTTTGATGGGGTTTGGATTTTCCTTGAGAACTGAATTTCCCAGTCTGATTAATTCCATTGTTCTTTTTAGGACATGTAGAATATGACTTCTTCAGGGAACACTGTTCACTTACCATGCACTTGACACTGGGATAAATTCAAAGAATAATGTAGAAAAATGAGGGCTGCTGAACTTGGTGATAGGCCTCGATTTTTCACTGGACATCCAAACAACCATTAGTGCCAGACAGATGTCACAGCTGGACACTGCTGGCCCAACACACTTGAGGTAAAGTTAGAGGGAGGACTTAGTCTTGGTCTTCAGCAACTCCTGTCCATGGACCTGTCCCAGGCCCATGTATTTATCTATATAATTTCTTTCATCTTTGTGTTGCATTATAGTATTTTATTTTCCATGTCTCATCTCATCTATTCCTCCTTTCTGTATCCCCCACAGCTTGGTTGTCTGGCATGAAGCTGGGTTCCCTTTATATTGCTGAGTTGAACTGAAGTGATCTCTGTAGGACCCCTAGTTTCTGCTTCTATAAAGTGATCACCACTTAACTCTCCCTCCCAACCTATCCATTAGTTGCTGGTGAGTAGCTGGAGTCTGCCTGCAGGAATTGTGATGAGAAAGTCTGGAGGTTCCCAGATGTTTACAGTTCAGGCAGAGAGGACACAATGACATAGCCTCAGTGTTCACAAAGTATCGTGGCTTGTCCTCTACAAGGGGCCCAGCATGGCACTGGGTTATGGCAAGTTGCCTGGTTAGTTAGAATGGCACAAGACATACACGTTTGAAAACGTGAAGAATAATTCTACTGAAGCACACCAGCTAGTGTGCAGGGCAATAGAGCATTGATGGAACAGTTACAGGCGGAGGCATGAGCAGAAGTCAGAGTTGGTGTCTTGATTGCACCATAGAGTCTGAATCCAGAGCTGTTTACGCAGTAGCCTAAGTGGGAGTGAACCTCAGTGGCTGGGGCAATACCAATTGAAGCCAGACAGCCTGAGTTTACATCCTGCTCTGACACATCCTGGCTGTGTGACTTTGGGCAAGTCTCTTCACCTTGTGGTGCTTCAGTTTTTTCACCTCTAAAACATAAATGATAGTAGCACCTATCTCATAGGGCTGAATGAGAATACAAATACAGTGCTTGGTAAATCCTGTGTTTAGCTGCTTTGTTAGCTGCATCCTCTTTGAGTTGTACTCGGGCGCCCCCTGGTGCTTGTGCTGTTGAGGAACTCCCGCATGATCTTGTACCAACAGCAGACGTTTTGTGGGCCTGTGACTTCCATTTCATTCCATTATAAAATCTCAGAGCTATCAAGGATCTGAAAGGGCATCTAGTTAACCTACAGTACAGGTGAGGAAACTGAGGCCTGGGGATGTAAAGTGACTTGGCCATAACCACACAGCTAGTGTATGGTAGTGCCAGGACCAGCAGCTAGGTCTTCTGACTCCCAGTCCAGAAAGGCCACACAAGAGCAGAACCAGGGAAACAGAGAAAGAGAATGAGGAGACAGGCAGGGCGGCACATGACAGACAGACAGATACATACATACACCTCAAAATAAAGAGGGAGGGAGGGAGAGGGAGAGGAACAGGCAGTGCGAGGGGAGAAAACAACAGAAAGAGAACAGAGAAACAGATATACATGGATGGCAGGAGAAAGAAGAAGCTGGGGAAACAGAAGAGAAAGAGCCCTTGGCTCCTGGTAGGGGAGAAAGGGAGAGGAGGGAGAGCCTGTGCTTCTGCTTGTCTGATTCCTTGCCCCATTGCCAGCCTTTGCCCCAGTAGGAATCATTTGTCCTTTAAGCTTCCAGAACCAGAGTAAAGCGGAAAGATAGAAACCAAAGATAGACAACAGTGGGAAAGAGATTCCATTTAAACATCTGCAGCCAGATTTGGCCTGATACTTCATCTCTCTATACTCTCTTTTTGCTGCTGGGCTGGAGGACAATGGAAATCAATATCTAAGGGTAAAACTGGAATTTCAATTCACTGAGCAGAAGAAAGGGCATGGCTACCATAATATTGCTGTGGAATAATTATTAGGACTATTATTTTTTCAGCTACAGGCAAGGCAGGTCTGAGCAGTAGCCAAAAAAGCACTCCGCTGTCTTATTCTCCCCTAACTCGTGGCTTCCTATGTACATAAAGGGACTACTTCCAAGCCCAGATAGGCCTGGCTTTATGGTGAGAAGAGCAAAGAGTAACTAAATTCTTGATCTTTCTGGGAGACGCAAATTCCATTCCATTCTTGGAGCAACTGTTTCAGAGTGTCCTGCTCGGGCCATCTCTACCTCCCTTTCTTCCTTTCCCCTCATTTGGGTCTTTTTGCCAGAATTAGTCTATGAAATGTTTTGGAACACCTGCTGGGTGAAAGGCCCTGTGCTAGGAGTTTGAGGTCTCTGCCCTCCAGAGAAGACGTATACACTTAAGGATATATTAACGACACACAGCTGTCCATGCTCAGGGCCAAAGACGCAAAACCACAGTGAGCTGGTGGAGTCAGAGCAGGCACAGTTCCCTGTGATTGGAGTGAGATTTGTCCTGGGTTAGAGCATTAACGTAGGAGATGGAAGGGTGGTGTTCCTGGGAAAGGCCACAAAGCAGAGAAGTAAATTGTAGCCAGAGCCCAGAAGAGAGGAAGTCGCTCTCTGTCCTGGCAGCAGTAGTGAGAGAGAAGACTGGTAGGGGGTTGGGAGCGGTCTTGGCCAGGGCAGTGGTTGCAGTGACATGGTTGAGGGTCCTCTGCCTTCCTTTAACAACAATGTCTTGACCACAGTAGTCAGGTAAGGTGAGCTAGTGAGAGGCAGTGATGGCAGAATTTATCTGGCTCAGGGGCTTTCCATTCTGAATGAATGTATTAATATTAAAGCCCATATTTCCTGTACTGCAAATGAATCTCACCTGCTTCTCTCAGTTTCTCTGGCGCCTTCTATGGAACATTATAGCTTTTACTATGTTAGCTCTTACCTGCCAAAGAATGTCTGAAAGGGATTTAAGAGTATTTTTTTTTTAACTCCAGATATTCAATCTTTTACTAACTGTAGTGACTATAGCTCCTTAATCATACTAAACTATTTTTGGCATTGTACAATCCAACTGACAGCTTTACATAATAAAAGTGAGCACTTTGGATTACATATTCAATGATTAGTTATTTAAAAAAAAAAGTGACCAGAATGATGATGGGTCTAGAAACTAACTCCTCCTAAAAGAAGGGAGGATTAAAAGGTCTAAGAAGGGAGATGCTTGGGCATATTCTACACCCCTTTAGATCAGGGAATGCATGCAAGGGGATCATCTTCAAAATTAGACTGGTTACTTGGTGGGTGTATTGTGGAGAGGATTTAAGCATCAGAAGGATGGTTGGAGTCCAACTCTGAGATTTCATTACTGTGGTTAAATGTGCCTTTCAAAGTTCTGGTGTTCTAATTCCTTCATGTGCATTTTCTTATTTAATCTTCCCAACACTGTGAGGCAGGTGATGCTTGGGTCTCCCATTTAACCGATGAGGAAACTGAGGTGTAGAGAGGTTAATCAACTTGTCCGAGATCTCAGTTAAGGTTTTGTGATAATGATAATCCAGTCATTCAGATTGTATTCAAGCAGATGTTTGCACATGGTGAATGGCCAGAAAGAGAGAGGGGTTGAGGCTGAGCTGAATTGGAGGACAGAGGGAAGCAGTCCTGCTTGTTAGGATTGCTTTCTGATTGGAGTGAACATAGGGAAACATTACAAGGGCCTCTTTGTGGTCTTAGAAGTAGCATTCCATCCCTCTCTCAGTAGTAGGAGGCTGGTACTGAAGGGTCTGGAGTTCCAGTCCTGCCCATTTATTCCCTAGCCTCTGCAGTCAGTGAATGAGTTTAGCACCTTGCCTCTGGGATGCTCAGTCCCTTCCTGCCTGGGAATTTCATGGATTTCTCGTACCCTCCGTTTCCGGCACGAAGA
>PVKY010009811.1:0-13057 GCA_004027775.1 Bradypus variegatus
ATCTCTGCACTTATTTCCTGGGACACACCCCCACCACCATTCTTTGCACACACCAGTGACCAAAGTGTATGCAGTGATCTCACGGAAGACATTAAAAATGGTGCATGCACTGTGAGTGTGCTCACAGAGACACGTGCACAAGACTCTGCACCCTTGGCCTTAATCTCAGTATGACTTAAGGTGCAGGAACATTTTTAACAGGTTTTAAAAAGACAAAACCCTTCTGGGAGGCAAAAAAGAAAAAAGTTAAAAAAAAAAAAAAGTACAGCTGTACAGCAGCTCCGCTGTGCCACTATTTGCTCATAATGTCGCATTCTGTGCACGCCCTGCCCCACCCCTCTCTTGAGTAACCAAAAACAGCCAACAAAAGCAACCTGAGGAGAGATTTCTGGACTATTTTATCCTTCTCCATTTAGACGGAGATATGAAATGCTGCTTTGGGTTCCATAAGCCTAGGGGTTATGTTTACATAGTAAAATACATCCTACCAAATCAGGAACAGTGAATAATGGGAATCACTTCAGTGGGAGTTAGGTCCCTGAGGTCCAACAAAAGAAATGAGACGACTTGGGGGTAAGGGCAGAGGAGGAGAGATGGAGAACTATTTTAATTACTTGTGACATGTTGCTCCCTTCCTCCTTTTCTCCTCCTTTTGCTTCTCTCCTTGCTCCCCTCCCCCCACCTGAAAAGAGAAGGGCATCAAAAGGAGGCTGGAATTTTAAAAGGCAGCTTTCCAACTTTGCACAAACAGGTAACAGGAAGGTACAGCAAAAATCTTCTCATCTGAAACACTGTCAGCAGAAACAAAGCCTGTAAAATGACTAAGTAGCTGCACATATTGATGTTCTTTGCAAGTTACCTATAAGTGTTTTGTTTTTCTTATACTTGAAATAGCTTTTACAATATTATTTTGGTGGCTTTTCTTTTATCTCTTTTGGTGAACAGTGGAAAAAGTTGATGATGGGATTTGAGGAAGCTTGGGGTGGGGGGAGAAAAGGGAGGATATGGCATTGTGTTTTGTTTTGTTTTTTAAATGTAGGTTTAATCGAACTCCCTTATGTTGAAATTGCTCCTCATATTACTGGTTTTACATGGACACAGAAACTAGGCACTTTAGAGGTGCACTTGCATGGCAGGCTGGGCCCCCCTTTTCTTTATTTTATTTTACTTTTTTAGTATAGTGGTACTTAAAATCACTGGTTCACTTAAAAAACAAACAAAATGTTAAACTCTACTAATGTACAAATAAGCTGAAAAGTTGCATTTTATGTGTATTTTTTGCCATAGCAGGTACTGTATTTCTCATGCTGGATTTAAAAAAAAGAAAAATCAAAAACAAAAAAACTAAAGGGTGGTGTTTTATTGGATTTGTGACAGGTTGAGTAATAAAGGAATTAAGTCGTCGTCATTTCATTAAAACTGAGAGATGATGTAATGCATATATAAGAGTTTTCTGAAGGTTTTTTTTTTGGGGCTTTTAAACAGCTTATTTTTGTTTTTGTTTAGTTTTTTATTTTATTTTATTTTGGAAAGATATGATTGTATTACGTGCAACTCAGTTGCTTACATTATAACTACAAAATATTTTTGGGTTCCTGGAAAAAAAAAAAAAGAAAAAAGACTAATAAATGTGTTTGGCTGCTAAGCATTTACTGTTGTGGTTTCCTGCTTGATCCTGCCAATTTAATTTGCTCAGTTGTCAAATGTTTATATTCTTTTTACTCTTCTCTCTCCCTACTCCACACATAAAAACTATCAACATCTGAATTTGGGCCTCAATTTTGTCTGTCTTGTGCACTTAACATTTTTGGTGTGAGGGATCGCATTGCTGGGTTGGCTTGTATTGCTTGCTGCCTGTCACAGTGCTGACTGTGGCCTTCCGTACGGTAGGGTTCAAGTTCTCCAAAAGAAATTGATGTTTTCCTTCTACTTGTGTTGTCTTTTTTAATCCTTATGTGCACTTGGAGTGAACAGAGGAGAGAAGATGCATGCCCAGACTGTGCAGCATACCACTGCTGTTGAGCACAAGGAGGGTAACCCCACCAGCCAGCTCTGTCTGGAAATCTCTCCTGCAAAATGTTCTCTGCCCTCCTCCTGGTGCTGCAACACTGCCAGAAGCGTTAATAACCTTAATCTTCAGACTAGGTTTTCCCCATCTAAGCATACAGTTTCTTATTCATTGTTCACTGCTAAAGGAAGGACTTGGTGGACAGTCTTGTGATAATGAAATGCTTCCAGAATGGCAGAGGAGGAATGCAAAGAAACTGACATTGACTGATGCAAGGCATTGTACTAAGCATACCACTTCTATTGCTCATTTAATTGAAACTTGTCTCAGCCACTGGTGAAACGATACTGGAAACCCAGATCACACTCAAAAGCCTGTGCTGTTTTCATCATGTCAGAAGGCCTCTTCTGAAAAACACCTTGATTTCTGAGAAAATCTAGGGGGTGGTCTTAAGCAAGTATGTTGTATAGAGGGTAGGCTATATGCCATCCAACTCTTTTATCATAAAAGAAAAATTGGAAAATGGGGGTGAGGAGAGAGTATCAGCTGTTCACAAACATCTTGAGTCCTTCTATTACAAGTAAGTGATTTTCTGAGGAATAGCATTTCAAAAATGATGAAGACCTCCATCATCAATGACTATTTTAAATGTTAAAGATTCAGAAATGGCAAAGTGAGGAAGGCATTGGCAAATTAAAAGTGATTGCCAAGACTTGAGCATCTGACATAGTCTTCTTCACCTCTGTGTGCTCTGCTTAGGTAACTCCTTTAGTCCACCTCAGCCACCCATTCCCATTCTCACCCCAAATTGCTCTCCTCTGGAATTGATTATTTCAGATCCTTGACCACACCCTCCCATCCTCCAGCCTTGTGATGTTGTTCCTTCCTTTCTTGCATCTGAGGCTTCTGGGTTCTCTTTATAAAGCCTCCAGTAACCTGGATTAAGGCCCACCCTGATCCCTTTAGCCACAATTTAAGTAAAAATAATAACATCTTCAAAGGTCCTATTTAAAATAGGTTCATGCCACAGAGATACAGGTTAAGATTAAGAAGGTGTCTGTTGGTGTATATAATTCAGCCTACCTGAGTGATAAGTAAAATGTTTTAAAAGTATTTGGTTCAAAAATCAAAAAGCTATAAAAATGTAAATTGGGAAATTTTGCTCCAGCTCTGTCCTGTCTTCGTGCATCTCCACCCCAATTTATTAGCTTATTGTTGGCCCTTTCAATGCTGTTTTATACAAAGGTAGCAAACATATTATTATGAGAAAAGATTCTTTTGATTTGTCTGTTAGAAAAAGTTACTGATAATCAATGAGAGTATGGTTGGAGGAAGGGGAGAGGGCAGAAGTTGTTTCCCAATGCTAAGGAGTGAAGTGGGGAGAACAAACTTATTGAACACGGGTCCTGAGCATCGGGTTAGGGAGTCTGCATCTATTCTTGCTTTTGCTTCTCATGGCACTCCTAGGGATCATCAGCCCTGTTTCACAGGTGAGAAGACCCAAGTGCTGCCAGATTAAGTAACTTTCCCAAGTCCCACAGCACACCTAATAAGTGGCAATACTAGGGATGGTTGGTGAAGAGGTAGCCTATGCACACACACACACATATACATAACATACATATGATTCCATGTTAGAGATACCTGGGCAAGTGAAGATGTTTCTATAGAAGAGACCTGTGCATTTAAAAAGAAAGGAGGCAGAACTGGAGAAATTAAAGGTTCAAGAAAAAAAAGAGGATCCCTTTTCCATGTGAAAAGATTGAGGACTGGGGGTAGGAAAAGCAAAATGAAGGAGAGGCAAGACTGAGGACTGGAAGACTGAGGACACTGTTGAGTTTGCAATGGTCACAGTGTAAAGTGAGAATGGTAAACTTATCACAGTACATATCAAAGTGATAACAGCGCTGAAGCACTCTGTGAAGAGTGAGAAGTTGCAGGGATCAAATTCATCTCTCCAGAATTCTGTCATCAACCTTGTTCTGATTTGCTCAAGTTACCATTATGCAAAATACCACATATGGATTGGCTTTAATAAGGGGATTTATCAAGTTACAAATTTTACAGTTCTAAGGCCATGAAAATGTCCAAACTAAGGCATCAACAAGAGGATACCTTCACTGAAGAATAGCCAATGGCGTCCAGAACACCTCTGTCAGCTGGGAAGGCACGTGGCTGGCGTCTGCTGGTCCTTTGCTCCTGGGTTGCGTTTCAAAATGGCTTTCTCCAAAATGCCTCTGGGCTTCTGTCTTCGCTCCCCTCTCTCAGCTCATGTGTGTCCTTGCTTCTTTAAGGTATTTCTGAGTATCTGGGGGTCCTTTCTTAGCTTCTCCAGGGCAAACTCTGGGCTTCATCTCTTAGCTTATTATTTCCAAATGTCCTGTCTGCATCTCCAAGTATCAGGGCCTGTATTGCATCTTAGTTTCTCCAGTGAAAGACCAAGATCCACCCTGAATGGGCAGGGCCACGGCTCCATGGAAATAATCTAATCAACAGCTCACAGCCTAATTAAAAGACTAGTAAATCTGCCCCCACAAGATTGCATTCAAGAACATGGCTTTTCTGGGGGACATAATAGATCCAAACTGGCATAAAACCCAAAACCAATCCTCTGTACCCCAAGAGAGGAGGTGGAGGAATCCCTCAGTCAGGAGCTCAGGTGGGCTTCTCTGATGGCAGAAGCATTTTGGAATATTGGCTGCACTGAACTCTGACTGCTAATTCTGGAGTCCAGGTGGAGACATGAAGATTCCATGGAATGAGGACACTGAAGAGGTTTTAGAGAGATTTGGGGCAATGCAGGAAATGCAGTGTCAGGATCTAACTTGTATTGTGGCTATTGTGGGTCTTACTTCTCTTGCTAGGCTAGGCTCCTTTTGGGCAGAAATCCTTATTCACTCACTCATTCACTTATTCATTCAGTGAACATTTACTGAGCACCTATACTATGTCAGATCCTGAGCTAAGTGCCATAGACACAGGGGTTGCCAAGACAGACATGATTCCCACCACCTTTCTCTTCAGTGGGGAAAGCAAATGACATTGAACTCGACTGAGAGTTCTAAGAGAGTCTGTAAGATACCAGACCCTAAAGACCCAGAGGTGGAGAGAGAGATAACTACAGGGGTGTTCAACAAGTTTTTGAGTGAATCCATAAATAAAGGGGGAGTGGAAGGTGACAGAAAAGAAGTTATTGTCAACAAAGAGATCTTGAAGACTTAACCTCTAATCAGCAACTTCTCATGCCCCTGGAATATTATGGTAATGGGGAAAGGGGAGTTCACATCAGCAAACCAGCTGGGAAGTGGAATCCCCCTGGGAGCTCTCATTTTAGTGGGGAGCTTAGAAACAAGTAATTTCAAAGTAGCATAGTACCTGGTACTGTAGCATAAAGAAAAGGTGAGTTTAGCTCTGTTCAGAACCAGTATTCTGGAGCCTATTGGCCCTGCATTTAAATCCTAGATCTCCTACACAGGAAATCTCAAATTACTCAACCTGCCCAGGCCTTTGTTTTATCACCTGCAAAACTGGGATATGATAATAAAAAACACTCTGCGTTGTGCCGAGGGCTTTACTTGTATTACCTCATTTAATAATCCTGAACTCATAACTCGGGTACAAAGATTAAATGAGATCACGTGGGGCATGTGTGTAACTCAGTGAGTAAATAAAACTTGGTGGTTTTATTATCGGCCAAGCAGAGTTGAGAGTGGGACCCTCGGGGGCATTTTCTAGACTGGGGAGGGACGGAGGAAACAGCGAGGTACTCCAGCTTGGAAGAAGGCCTTCACCAAGCTGCAGAAGTGTGACCCTGAGGGTGTGTGCTGGGAACCACACAGTATAATGGCTGAGTGCAGATTCTGAAGCCCGGCTCCACTTACTAGCTGCGTGAGCTTCAGAGAGTTCTCACTTCCCTAGTCTGTCAGCGCTTGTTGGAATTCATTTTTACTGCAGTTTCGCGCAAGGGGTTAACGTGATGCTCCCTGAATGCCCATTGCCCTTGGGCACCTGCTTTTCTCCCCAGAGCCGCGCTTGGTGCCAGGCAGACAATAGGAGTAGCGGTGGGCGACAGTGACAAATAACACATTTAAATAATTAAATTTAAATTAATACAATGTCGTTAAATAACTTCAAACACATAGAGGGCTTTCTACGTGCACCAGGCATCCAGCCATGTTGTAACTCATTGAATCCTTACAAGTCTTGAGAGGCAAGTATTGTCGAACCTTTTATCAGATGGAGAAACTGAGGCGCAGCCCCTAGCAGCGAGCAGCCGAAATTCCCCTCACCCTGTATGCGCCAAACGCCCTGGGCTTCAGGGGCGGGGCCAAGCGGAGGAAGTCCCGCCCCGAGTGGAGGATGACCCGCCTCTTCCCGGCCTCCAGGCTTCCGCTTCCGCCCGTGTTCTCCTTGTCCGTTCCGCACGGTAGCGTGTTCACGATGGCGGCAGTAGGCGACTGTGGCGGGCAGCAGGTGGCCGGTGGGTTTGGCACCTACCGCTCGCCGCTTGCCTCCCGTTACGCCAGTCCAGAGATGTGCTTCTTGTTTAGCGACAGCTGCAAATTCCGGACGTGGCGGCAGCTCTGGCTGTGGCTGGCTGAAGCCGAGCAGGTAACGGGCCCCGGGGCTGAGGTGGGGGCCAGGGAGGGACACCTGGCGCTTCCGCATCTGCACGTGCTGGCCTTGGCGGCGAGTGAGGCTTAGTTGCCCGGGGAGCAGCTGCCCGGCTATTTTCGGCCGGGTGTCCCCGTTCCCGAGGAAGGCGAGAGCAGGAGGAGCGGGAGCCGCCAGCTGTTGCCTCATGTTTTTAGTCATAGGGTTAGCGACGCCTTGGTTGCGGCAGAAATGCCACCTGTCGTTTTAGGGAATTCACCTTGGCCATTCGTGCAAGAGTACATGGCTAGCCACGGACATTGAGCGCTCTTTACGAGTTACTGTGCTGATATCTCTACACGTCTTTTCCCTTTTAATCTCTATATGGCTTTGCAAACTAGATGATGTTTTCCCCACGTTTTAGGAGAAAAAACCAAACACGTTATTTGCCTTAGTTCACAGTACACGGAACTAGGATGTGAAACTACTTCAATCCAGAGCCTAAAAGTTTAGCCATTTTGTTAGTGACGGGATCTGAAATCGGGGTTCTCTGGGCCACTGTTTCTGCTTCACCGAGGAGGGAGAATCAGGATAAAGGTTAATTAGATGGGATTTGTTTCTCCTGTAAGGGCTGTAAATGAAGCCGCTCTGCCCAGCGTTTCAGAATAGCTCCGAGGGACCTTCCTGTCAGAGTGAAGAAAACTGAACATCGTGATCCAGAGAGCTGTTATATTTCAGAGGAAAGCGCTACAGCAGACATGATGGCACTCTTCTGACAAATGGCCTAGTAAAAACTGAAACAATCTGAATACATGTTTATGACCTTGGTGTAGTGAAACTCACCAAACGGGAAAATCCTAGGTTTTCCCCATCCCTATCACTGTGTCGGAAATAAAGCGGTACCTGTAAGGGAATAAACGCTCACTCGGTTCTGGAGGAGAAAAGAATTTATTTACAATCTTGCAAGAAAGGGCACACAGCCAGAAACGTGGTAGGTGTGCGCGCCAGAGGAAGAAAAGGGCGATCTTTGGATTTCCTATTCCTAATATGCAAGTCCCCTCCCCTGTTTCCCCATTGTCTGGGTACTACAGAGGTTACAGCCTATCCGAGAGCACTAACTAGCCCATCTTTGGCTAAAATGTCAGATTTTAATTTGTACAGCCTATCTGAGAGAGCCAACTAGCTTATTATTGAGATTTTTTAATTGATCAGCCTATCTGAGAGAGTTCATTCAGTTTAAATTTCCTGCTGGGAGTTCTCGCCTCTGATTTTACCTTGCATCTCTTTACATTCCAGTAACCATGGTTACTTTTCCATATAAGGAGCTGGCACAGATTTTCTTTCCTTTACCACAGGGCTTGTTTAAGCTGGCTCTGCCTCCATTTTCCCTATTTCATGCTGTCTCTATGTGAAAGCTAAACTTCTCCCTTTTTTACAACTGTGCTTAAGAAAATCAAATGATATAACAGTAGCAGACATTCATACAGTACCCCAGATGTGCTGGGTATTGTTTTAAGACTTTACATATATTAGCTCATTAATCCTCCAAACAGCCCTGTATGGTAAGTACTATTGTTGTTTATATTTTTCCTGTTAGGGCATGGAGGCACAGAAAGATCAGTTAACAAAAGTAGTAGTAGAAGATGACATTATGTAGTGAGTTGTGGTTTGTGAAAGGTTTGCAGGTACTCTGATTTGATACTCTCATTTCCATTCTATAGATGAGCATAATGGTGCTCAGAAAGACAACCAAGGTCATCATAGTGGGAAAATGGAATGTAGGGTCATCTGAATATGTGTTCTTTACTCAGTCCAGTCCCCACATTGCCTGAAATGCACACAGTTTTGGTAGCCTCTCTTGGGGTTGGATTATCTAATTACTAAGACTATCAAAATTAGCATAAATTACATAATAATTTAGTAAAAAGAAGAATGAGAAGTTAGAAGGAGTGCAGAAAAGGAGTGGGGAAAGTATACATTTTGAGAAGATACATTACAGTGGAGGAGGAAGTAGTATGACCAGGCTGCCCCCTGCTGCTTTGCTTTGGGAGGAGCTCCCTGATCGGTCACCTGCTGACTGTGGGTGTCCAGGGCAGCACTGCCACTGCAGAGCACCTGAACTGTGGCTAATGTGACTGAAAAAGTGACTTTTTACTTTTATTTGATTTTAATTAATCACTTTGAATTTAAATAGCCACATGTGGTTCGTGGTTACCATATTAGACCTTGCAAATCTAAGGAGCAAGAGCCTCCCTGGTGTCAGGACTTGGGAGCTTCAAGTGAGGCTTGAATAAATTTTCATTTACCAGCATATTTATTCAGCATTTTGGATCCAGGGTTTGGAGTTACTTGGGCTCCCAGGTTTTTTTGTTTGTTTGTTTTCTTTTTTTGCCAGCCTAATTTTTCCAGAGAAGGGTGAATGTAAGATGTTGTTGATGTGTTTGTTTTCTCATCAACATAACCTTGAATTGCTTTTTGTTTTGCACTGAGATTGCTGTACATCATTTGTCTACAAAGCTATTTACTGACTTCCAGGTTTCTCTAAGTATATCCATATGGGTCAAATGTAAAACTGTGGCCTGGGTCCCACACTTGGAGTACTCATGTGCCACGCACTAACAATTAAGCAATAAATAAAACAAAACTCGCCCGTCATGGCGTTTGTATTCTAGAGGGAAAGGACAGGCAATAAACATGCAAAAATGTCATGTGATAAGTATTCTAAATAAAGCCAGACTAGAGAGATGCAGCATGACACAGGAGGGTGTTACTGTACATTGAAGTTGAGGAGGAACTCTCTGAGATGGCATTTGAGCTGAGAGACGAGTGTGGGATGGAGTAAGTGAAGCAGAGATAGAAGAGCAGTGGAACAGTCAAGATCAGGATTACGTTGTATATTTTGGAGTTTACTTAAAATAATAGTTAAAATGATCCATTGAGAAGACCCCACCCTCACGCACTTGTAGCTTGGTTGCCCCAAATTTAAAGATTGGGAGATAGGGTGTAACTGCTAACATAAATCAATCTTTTCTCCCTGTCACTTTGATTCAAATAATTGTGATGCCTGAGGTTATTTGATTTTATTTTGCCGTTCTGCAGATATTAGGTTTGCCTATCACAGATGAACAAATCCAGGAGATGAAGGCAAACCTGGACAACATCGACTTCAAGATGGCAGCTGATGAAGAGAAACGGTCACGGCATGATGTGATGGCTCATGTGTACACCTTTGGCCGCTGCTGTCCAAAAGCTGCAGGCATTATTCACCTTGGTGCCACCTCCTGCTATGTTGGAGACAACACAGTATGAGCCCATAGTGCTTTGTTTCCACCTAGGACTCAATCTTTTTAATGCATTTTGTATTTCATTTTGCCCACTTTTAGGAAGTAACTCCATAAGTCTTTATCTTTTCAGGGTTTCTTGGTTGTACGAGCTCAGAAATTTTCTTCTTTGGTACCTTTCCAATCTAAACCAAAAGCACGTAGTCACCTCCATAAAATACGACCAGCAAATCCTGCTCATGCATTGGTATGCTGGACATAAGCCAAGATCTTAAGCAGTTTAGGGGCTGAAGTAATTCTCCAAAGAGCTTTTCTTTCCAAGTCCATTATAACTCTTACTCTGAAAAGATGGGTTGCATTATAATTGTTAAATGAAGCTTTTAATTAACAAATGTGTCTTATAGTCCAACATGGAAGAGTAAGGTCAAGCATTTTCCGAAAGGTTTATTATGTGCCGGGCATCATACCTGTCTTACTTCATTTATTCTTCAAAACCACCATAAGAGGTGGATGATACTGTCCCCATTTTTAAACAGATTTTTATTGAAGTATACTTTACATACAGTAAAATTTACCCATTTTAAATATACTGATCAATAAGTTTTAGTAAATTTATACAGTTGTTCAGCATTCGTCACACTCCAGTTTTAGAACATCTCCACGACCCAAAGAAGTTTTCTTACGCCCGTTTGCAGTCCATCCCTGCTCCTGCCTCCAGCCCCAGGCAACCACTGACATACTTTCTGTCTCTATAGTTGTGTCTTTTCTAGAAATTTCATATAAACAGAATAATAGACTATGTAGTCTTTTGCATCTAGCTTTATATTCCCATTTCTGCAGACGAGGAGGCTTATGGAAAGGTTGAAGAACTTGCTTGAGGACACACCGGTAGGCAAAGATATAAGTCCAAATAGAACAGCTCCACAGTTGATGCTTTTAATTATAACACATCTGGGGCCAGAAGGCAGATTCCAGATCCATTTCATATTCAAGAACAAGTCAGTATTTTTTAACCTGCCCCAAATACTTTTTCAGTAGATGTGGTACATATATAAAGGAATCTATGTATAATTGGTGGGTCAAATAATGGAAAAGTAAAACTCTCATTTGTAATATCCTTTTTTTACGAGTATTCAATAGTTGGAGCTTGGAATTTACTGTCTCAAGTACTGAAGTTGCCTGAAATGCTTATGTCTCTTACCTCCCTCAGGGGCAGTTTAAATTTCTTAAACCTTTATGTTTTAGAGCATGACTTTCTTTATTAACAATTACATACATGAAAAAAGGTAGATAACTAATGGAGTGTGCCAAATGGAAGTTTCCCAAAGACTGACTAGCATTCCTCTCTGGGAAGACAAAAAGCTTGTTGACCTGGACATCTGTGCAATATTCAGTATGGGGTTTTTCCCTCAGAATTTTGAGTCATTTGAAATACCACATAAATAAGGCTTTATGAGTATAAAGGTTTTTATTTCTTTATGGATCCCAGTAGTATTGCTGTCTAAGTTGGTGTGCTTTTAAATAATCAGAAAAAACAACTTCTATTAGTTTCTTCTGTTTGCACAGGGTTTTTACTAATGGTCAAAGGCAGCCAGCTGGGAAACCTAGTATGACGGCCAAAAAGAGTTTTATAATTACATTATTTAAGCAAAACTGTTTAATGTAAAACCATTGCATTTTCCTTTGCAGGACCTGATTATTCTTAGAAATGCATGTGACCTGCTTTTGCCAAAGGTAAGGAGTTTGCAGAGCTTTCCTACCAGCCTTCGATTCCCTGTAACAGGAGACGGGGACCAATTAAGAGTCAGTGCAATACGATCCTGGCCTGGATCTAACAATGAAGGAGAAAATGCCCAAAATGACATTATTGGGATAATTGAAAAAATTGGAATATAGACTGTTTACTTCATATCAATGTTAAATTTCTTGATAACAGTATTTAATGTGATTACATAGTGAATATCTTTGTTCTTAGGAAATATATATAGACATATAGAGCATGATGTGTGCAGCCTACTCTGAAATGTTTAGAAAATAAAAAGGAGGAAAAGAAAGGCAAAAAAATAAGGTTTCAGTGGCTAAGAGAATTCAAATAGAGTCAGGAGGCTATCCTGGAGATTATTCCTATGTAAGCTTCGCCTAAATGACCACAGTATGATAAGTCCAAGTTAACAGTAGTCCCAAAATCCTTAAAGAATACCTGGATCCCTATCTGAGACTATAAAAATTTCACTAAGTTTTTATTCTTCAGAGACTTAAATCCTTCAGAGAACTCCTATGCCAGCTAAGTCCCGAAACCCAGAGGCAATAGCCTCTTCAAGAACATCAACCAGATGTGTCCCCTTTTCTCATAAAGTCGACACCCCTTTTCAACATGAACAAGTTAGGGTGGTCATGAAGATCGGGAAAGTGATTAAACTGGAGGAAGGGGTGGCAAAAGACAAGATGGAATTTAATAGGATTATGAATACTGAATCTATGTAATTTTCTTTTTCTTAGTTGCTAGGGTATTAGAATAGCTAGAAGGAAAGAATTGAAATGCTGGGACTGTAACCATAGCATCCTTTGAAATTTGTTCTGTAGTTACTTGTTAAATTGTAATTTGAAAGCTATGACCTTTTTGTATATTGTTATATTTCACAATAAGGAAATAACTGAAACTGTGATACTGTGACTCATAAGAGCTTTGAAAATTTCCTATATAACTGCTTCTTAAATCATACTTTGAAAGATATTATCTATTTGTATATGTGTTATATTTCACAATAAGGAAATAACTGAAACTGGAGCTATAACCCATAATATTCTTTGAAATTTGTACTTGGAAAGTTATCACTTCTATTTATAAATGTTATATTCTGCAATCAAAAAATATGATTAAAAAAAGAAAGTAGGTAAATAGACACATAGAATGAGATAACAAATGTGGCAAAATGTTACAAGTTGGTAAATCTAGGTATCCAGGTAGAACTATACTGGAGTCCTCTGTATTGTTTTCGTTTTATTTTTGCAATTTCCATGTAAATTTGAAATTATTTTAAAATAAAATTTTCTTAAGAAGTCAGTGCCTTATTAATCTAAATATTATTATCATTTGAAGGTGAATGAGTCCTATATCTAATCGGTAGAAATATTTGTCTCTTCTTGATTAAAATACGAGAAGTGAATGTGTTCT
>PVKY010009812.1:0-13024 GCA_004027775.1 Bradypus variegatus
CGCCGAGCGAGAGGCGTGGAGTCGGAGCCTGGCAGTGACAGGCCGGGGACGTGGTGGTCAGGGGCTGGGGCAGGGGCCGGCTGATCTCCTGAGACCAGCTCTGATTTGCCACTTGCTGGGGTTGGAGCCAGCAGCAGGCCAGTTCACGGTCCTTATCCCATGTAATTTCCCTAAGCTAGGGTGAGGCACAGAGTGGGGCAGGCTGGGGGAGCAGGGAGCCCAGGGAAGGTGTGAGGATGGAGAGGAGGGTAGGGGACGGGTTGGAGGTGCTTTCGGGAGGTGGGTGGACAGGACTTGGGGGGCCTGGGAGATGAGAGGCACGAGGATGCCCAGGTTTCGGGACTGCTGCCTGTAGAAGGAGGTGCCTGCTCTGGGTGGTGCCCAGTGCCACCACCTCCCAGCTCTCCATTTCCCTGGGGCATTCATTCCAGGGTCTGCACCCACTCCGGGGGCCTACAGTTTGCTTGGCCTTTGCCCGGATACCTGGGCTGGGACATGGATGCATGACCTGAGCCCCTTCTTCTCTGAGGCTCCCACTGTCCCCCAGTGTGAGTGGTGGGGTGAGGGTGAGAGGCCTGGGAGTCTGCCGGGGTCTGGGGAACGCAGTCCTTGTGTGGGCACCACCGGCCTGAGCTAGCATCCTTCTTGTTGCCCCTTTCCTGGGTCTCAGGAGCAAACCCCTGCTTTGTTCCCTCCTACCCCTCATGTGACTCCAGTGCTGTCCCTGCCCCTGCCCTGGGGTCAGTCAGCCTGCTGTGGCTGGGGCGCTGGGCCGGCTGTCTACCCTCTGCCAGTGGGGTCCAGCTGAGGGCGAGGTCATGAATTTTCTGGTGCCCCCAAATCTGAGCTGTGTTTGGATATCTGTGTTAGGGTAGGGCAGCTCCTGAGACAGCTGTCCCAGAGAAGAATACGGGACAGCGCCAGGAAAGGCCCATTGCCGCCCCCAGGATGAGCTCACTCAGGCCCTGGTAGATACCAAAATGCCCCAGAGGTAAATGGCCTGGGTTTTCGGGGTCCGCTGACCATCTTTGCTTTGCCCTACCCTCACCAGGATCCCTCGAGGCAGGCAGTACCTTCCCCTATTTCCCGGAGGCGGACACTGAGCTCAGGGACAGTAAAGAGGCAGGGTGCTGGCAGCCTGTGCTCCATTGTGTCCCCGGGCCCTGCCACCCTTGCCCACCGTACCATGCTGAGCTGTGCAGGCATTGGGGGATGTAATGAGGACAGCCATGTGAAGTCCCGGGGCACCGTGTTGTCACTGACACCCAGCAAGTCAGGGAGCCCCAGCAATTCTGCCCCTGCAGACCCCTCCTCAGCCCTGCCCATGGCCAGGCCTCCCCTCTCTCTCCTGCCCTCCATCCCGGCTTCCAAGCCTCAGGCTCAGCTGCTGGAATGATCTGACCTCTGCCCCGTTACCTGGTGCTCTCCCAGTGCTGCCCCTGGGAAGCCTTCTCTGCCACCCAGGAGGGGTTGGGGGTCCCACTGTGCTCCCCCTGCCTCAGGTCCCTGTCTGCCCTCACCCCACCCCCCTCCAGGAGTGTGTGCTCCTTGCTGTTCCAGGCCCCACACCCTCTGGGCCCCAAGATCAAGGGCAGGGCCAGACCTAAGTCCCCCTGGGTCTCTGGCTTTGGGCCCACACAGGAGGATGCAGTTCCACAGAAGTTCACTGAATACGAATCACCTCCCTGCCTGCCCCAACTGCACCCACTTTTAAAAATTGCAATTTTATTGAGATATACTCACATACTTTATAATCCATCCAAAGTATGCAATCAATGGTTCACAGTATCATCGTATAGTTGTGCATTCAGAGCCACAATCAATGTTCAAGCATTTTCATTACTCTAAAATAAAGGAAAAATATTAAATAAATAAAAAGGAACTATCCCAAACTCCTTATTCCCCCTATTGTTTATATATTTTCTTCACTATTTTATTACTCATCTGCTTCTATACTGGCTAAAGGGGGTGTCAGTCACCAGGTTTTCACTATCACGTAGTCACACGATAAAAGCTGTATAGTTGCACAATTGTCATCAAGAATCAGGTCTACTGGATTACTGTTAAACAGATTCAGCTATTTTCTTCTAGTTATTCTAATACACTATAAACTAAAAAGGAACAGCTATATAATGCATAAGAATAACCTCCAGGTTGACCTCTCAACTCTATTTGAGTTCTCTCAGTCACCAAAACTTTATTTTGTTTCATTCCGTCCACCCCCACCCCCCACTTTTGGTCAAGACAGCATTCTCAATCCCATAATGCCAGGGCCAACCTTACCCCTGGGAGTCCAGTCCCAGGGAGATTTACCCCTGGGAGTCATGTCCCATGTAGCAGGGAGGGCAGTGAGTTTACCTGCAGAGTTGGCTTAGAGAGAGAGGCCACATCTGAGCAACAAAAGAGGTTCTCTTAGGCATAATTAGCCTTTCCTTTGCAAGAGTAAGTTTCCAAAGGCAAGCCCCAAGATTGAGGGCTTGACTTATTAAATTGGGATTCCCTAATGCTTGTGGGAATATCAGGAATTCCCCAGATAAGGAAGTTCAATATTTCCAAATTTTCCCCCACTCCCTCAAGGGGACTTTGTAAATACTTTTTTATTTTCTGCCCAAAATACTCTGGGTGCACCCACTTTTCAGGAAAGGAAACTGAGGCTTCAAGAGTTGATGTGCAGAATCCAAGGCCACTCATGGGGTGCAGGAAGGGCAGGAACAGGAGCTCTTGGTGCAGGGCAAACTTCGCTTGTTGCTCTTTGTCATCCACGAGTTGGGGGGAGAGGTGGCAGCTGGAGGACGGATCAGAGAAGGTGGAGGGGCAGTGCTGGGCCCGGCCAGGACCTCGGACAGCTCTGCAGAGACCAGAGGCTCAGGAGTGCAGTCTCCGTACCTGGGCTGGGTGGAGGGCCTTTGGTAGCGTTGGAAGGAGGCCTGGCAGCTGGGTGGGTGGGGGTGAAGGGGGTGGGTAGGTGGAGTCCGAGGATTCACCTTCCAGTCCCACCTTTACTATCTAACTGGATATGTCTCAAAACCTCCTGGGGCCTCAGTTTCCCCATCATTAAAATGGGGCTTCTAGTCTCCCTTTGCAGAGAAGGTGGCCCCTAGTGAGGTCATGCCCAGGCTGCGGTGAGAAATAAACCAGCCACAAGGCATCTGGGAAAGTTCTCCATAAACAGTCAAGTGTTCACAGGCAGCACCTGAGGGCCGAGCACCAGCAGACCAGCCCCCTGGGCTCTTCCGGGGGAAGTCTCCCCACAGCGGCGGGCTCAGGAGTGGTGGCCGGAGGGCTGGGGGTGGAGAGCTGACCTCCCTCCTGCAGGGGGTGGCTGGCTCAGGTCCCCGCTCCTGGGGATTCTAGCCTGGTGCAGCATCCCTGGGGCAGGGGACACTGTTCCTGAGGCCATTTGTCCAGCGGCAGATGTCTCACCCTCTAGGCAACTCAGATGCAGACTGATGTCGGATAACCAGCTAAGCCGCCAAGAGCTCATTTTATACAACGTCCCTGCTCTGTGCCTGACATTTTGGGAGACGGCCTGAGGGAAGGATGTGGGAGAGTGCCCTGCGACGGGGAAGAGAGGGGCCCTTTGGACAATAGCCTGGCGGGGACCTCAGCTGGGGGCAGGAGGAGGGAGTTCATGCTCCTTTATTTCTCAGCGCAAGCCCAGGACGGAGCTATTTCATCTCTCTTCTGGTGTTGAGAAATCCAAGGCTCAGAGAAACTGTCCCCAGGAGCCAAGCCAGTTAGTGGAAGAACTGGTTAGAATCAGATCCCCAGACTTATTAGCAGCCTCCACCTGCTGAGCGCTGACTAGTTACCAGGCACAATGTGCACTGCCTCAGCACCCCTGTCCTCAAGATAGAGGTTATTGTGCCAGTTTTACAGAAGAAGAGACTGAGGGTCAGGGCCACCCTTTGGCAGAGGCAGGATTTGAGCCAGTGACCAAGGTGTAGTTAGGAATTGGGGCCATCATTATAGGCTGTACTGAGCCTGGCCAGAGATGGGTAGAGCTGGGGATCCCAGCCAGGGCACAGCTTTTCCCACCCGGGGCTCTGGGCCTACAGGAAGGCCCCCAGGTGACCTCCTCTGTACTGTCTCAGGATACAAACAGACTTGCAGCTTGCACTCCACTTATACCCCTCCCTGAAAGCCCCTTGCTCGGGGGTACGTACAGAGCACAGATACCATTTTCTCACAACCTCATGTTTCAGCAACATGATCTTCATGGCTACTTGAGATTCCCTGGACATACTGCAATTTTTAACACTGATCCCCTCTGGTTGAGCATTTAGGTTGTTTCCAACTTGGGGAGATTATGAACAGCCTGTAGTCACCACTTCAGGACACATCCCCGAAAGGTGAATTTCTCGGCCAAATTAGAGCACACCATGTCCTTTGGAGATTCCAAGCCTTTGCTCCACTGTCCCTCTGTTGGACTGCCCTTCTCCTGTCTATTCTCATGGTACATTCTGATTGCTTTGGAGCTCACCCATCACCTCCTCTGAAACTGCCCTAGGCTGCCTCGGCCTCACGCTTTCCTGAACCCCGCCTCAGCTGCCCGCTTCTCCCCTGGCTGTGAGCATCCGCCAACTTGCCTGCAGAGAGCCTGTCTTTTTCTCTTTTGCTCTGCCAGCCTCCAGCACATAGTAGGTGCCTGGCAAATGCCTCCCAGCGGAACAGAGTATCCCCGGGCTGGCTCAGCAGTGTGGGATTGTGTGGTGTTTCTATTAGTCTCCAGGAACGAGTGCCACTGTTATTAAATTTTCCCCAAAGCAGAATGTCAGCTGCGTGTGCCAGATTGGTTGCTCTTTTAGGAATGGGTCTTTCCTGGCCCATCCAGCACTCCTCATTCCCTCGCCTTTCAGAGGCCGCTCATTGGCACCTCCTGAGTTCCAGGCCCCAGAGGAGGCAGCGCTGGGGCCCTGAGGGTGCCCAAGCCCCAGGATGCAGCCTGGCTGAGGTTAGGTGTGGGAGTTACATGAGACAGTGAGGGTCACGCTCTGCGCTGAGTGCCTGGGATGGGGTGGGGCAGGTAGCTGCGAGCCCCTTTGGTGGGGAGCTCATGTTTGCTCCAAAGGAAGGGCTGAGTGCTGGTATACAGTAGGTGCTCAATAAATGCATATCCAGGGGAGGAAAGAGATGGTGTTCTGGGAGCTGAGGGGAGGGTTGGTAGGATCAGAGTGGTGAAGAAGCTGGCCTTGGAGGACAAGTGTCACAGGAACTTCTGTGCTTTTGTCCCAGGGACCAGGAAGGCCATGTTTACCTTTGACCAAATTCCCCACTTATCCCAAACCACGTGTTTTCCTGATGCCATGGCCAAACTGTGGCTCTGTCCCTGGTAGGCAGTGGGTAGAGTCTGCTGGGATACAGTGCCCAGGGAGCCAGGATGGTTTTCTCCATCATTTCCCTTGGAGACTTGCATCTGGGAAGCCCGCAGCCCTAGGAGGAGAAAGGGATGCTTCCCAGTGGAGTTTGGGAGGCTCCTTTGTGGTCCACAGAGTTGGGGGCTCAGCTGGGGGATGCGCGAGCTGCTGGAGGCCGGGGAGGTTTAGATTCAGTGGATCTCATCCTTCCTTTGCTGACTCATCTGCTCACTTAACAGACACCAGCCCTGTGCTGGGTGCTAGGGACACAGACCACACAGAGCACCCTGCTCAAATATTCTGGGCTCCTGTGTCCTGCTGGTGTGGCTCATGGCCCTGTGCAGCCTGCCTTAAGGCACACTCCAGCCCACCGGGACCCCATCTCCTTGTCACCCTGCAATTCTCCTGGGCATCTGCAGCTCCCAGTCTGGGAAATACTCCAGTTTATTCCCTCACCCACATTCTGCCTTTCTTCCAGGCCCAGCTCTGCTGCCTCCAGGAAGCCCTGCTCCATCCCCCAGGGTGGGCTTCTCTCCTCTCCCCTCCCCTACACTGGGTCCAGGCTGCTTTCTGGCCCCACCTTCCCTGCGCCCATGGCTGTAGGGTGGGGCCGCATCTGGGTGATGCCTCATCCATGGCTGCCCAGCACAGGCCTGGCACACACACGGCTCCGAGGACACCACAGGTGTCAAGCAGATGTGGCAGCCACCTGGGCTCTTACCTGGGCTTTCCTCCCTAAATTGCAGGCTGACTGCTCCCACACTCCTCTCTGCCTGGCCTGGGAAGAGCCTGCCACGGGGGCTCTGGTCCCCACTGGCCCTGCAGACCTGAGCTGAGTGTCTGCCAAGCTCAGCGCAGCCCCGGGGCAGCAGAAGAGAGCAACCCTGGGTAGGGCCTGCCGGCAGGGGGAGGGTCACTGGGGAGAGCCCCTTTCTGGGCTGACCCTGCTGGTGGGGGGATGGGGTCAGGATGGCAGCTCCCTGCCCCCAAGGAGAGGCGTGGGGCCTGCGAACACTGTACCCACCATGCAGGTGGTTTACCTGTTTCACCTGCTCTTCCCACCTGCCCAGCCAAGGGTGTACTTCTAGCCTGGCCTATTGGTCCTAGAATCACTCAGCATGGGGTGAGAGAAGCCGGGTCTGAGGACAAGGAAGCAGGAGGGTGACCTGAGGCCCCCTGGGTGAGTCCCTGCTCCCCTCTGGCCTCAGGGCCCGGGCCTAGGCCTCCATCATCTCCCTCTGTAGCCCCCACCTCTCCCTCTAAAGCACCTCCCCCTCCACTGTCAGAGCTGCCAGAGCAAGCTCTGACCAAGTCACATCCCAGCTCAGAAACCTCTCATGGCTCCCACAGCTGGCATCCAAGGCTCTTCCGAATCTGGCTCCTGCTCCAGCCCCACTGAACTCACCATCCCAAACCCTCCGGGGCCTGCAAGGACTACGGGCCTTTGCATGGACCATTCCCTCTGCTTGGAATGACTTTTCCATGCCTTCTCTTCTTGGCATGCACTTTTTCAAGAGGGGTCTCCACCTTCCGGAAGCCACACTGCATATGCCCACTTCCCTCCTGCACCCGTGAGAGGAATTTTTCTGCCTCCCCGATAGACTGGGCTCACCTTAAAGCTGCCAGGGTGTCCTCAGGAACGTGGCCTGATGGTCTGATGACAAAGGAGTGGGAGGCCCAGTGCATAGGTGTGTGTGTGTGGGGGGGTCTCTGTGGGGGCCACACTTCCCTTGTCACCTCCCTCTGAGTCTGGGAGGCCCAGGGCTGGGTGGCCCCGGCCCTGGACACCACGAGAGTCTCGTGGAAACCCCTCCCACCAGGAGGCTGGGGGTAAGAGGTCATAGGGGCCTCTCAAATGCCCCAGGGTGGGAGCACCTCTGCCCAGCCTGCCTCAAACTAGGTGCCCGGTTCTCTGAGGCCCTGACTTGCTTACCTGCCCCACCCCGGTTTAGGCCGCAGAGCAGCCACCGGGGAATGGGGACCTGGGACCCCCGGGGAAGGAGGTGGGGGCTCAGGAGGGGGTCCTGGGCCTTTCAGACTAGGAGCTGGGGTCTGCGTGTCTCCAGGAGGGAACTGAAAGGGAAGGGGGATCCTAGACCCCCAGCAGAAGGTGCCCAGACCAGGGTGCCCCCGCGACGCCCCAGCAGCGGTGCCCGCCGCGGCGGCCAGGGTCTGGAAGTGAGAGCGCCGAGGGCCCGCTCCCCGCCCACCCCGCGCGTGGCCCGGGCCGGGGCCGAGGCCGGGGGGCGGGCGCGGGGCGCGGCGGCCGCCTTTCGTTTTCCGCAGCGCGGGCCCCGCTCCCCCCTCCTGCGCCCCGGCCGGCTTCCCGCTTCCCCGGCTCCTGTGCACTCCGCGGCGGGATGCGGCCGCCGGGCCCGGGCGGGGGCCGAGGCTCGAGGCCTGGCTGCCCGGCGGGGGCCCCGGGCAGTGGGCGGGAGCGCGCCCCTCCCGGCGCCGGGGCGGGGGGAGGCGGGGCCGGGGGAGGGAGGGCGGAGAGCGGCGGCGGGAGGGGGGAGCCGGCGTGGCTCTCAGCCTCGCGGCGGGCGGGCGAGGGAGGGGGCGGCGGGGAGCCCCCCGCCCCCCGAAGGAGGAGTCTGGCTCCCACTTGCTGCCTCGGAGGCTCGGCGAAGCGGCTGCCGCCGGAGGAGCCCCCGCCCCTCCGCGCCTCCTTCCCCGGAGCCGGGCCCCTGCCTCCCTCCGTGGGCTCTGCTGCTCGCGGCCGCCGCGGTCGCCGAAGAAGAGCCCGGGGCCAGGTAGGGCCGGGGGCAGGCCGCGGGCCGGGGCGCGGGGGTCGGGGGCGCGGGCGCGGGGCTCTCGGGGGGAGGGGGCGCGGCCGGGACCCTCCAGGCGCGGGGTGACGCCCGCGGCGCTGCGCAGGGATGCCCGCAAAGTTACTTTGGCTCCTTTGCCGGATTCCGGCGCCGGGGCCCGTCACCCCTGCGTCCCTGCCCGCAGAGCCTGTGCCGCTGGGAGGGGACTCGGCCTGGGCTGAGGGGTCAGCGAAACTTTTCCCCTGCTCGCCAGTTACTGCCGGCTGAGCAGCTGGTGGAAGAAGCGCGCGGGTGGGGCGCAGGTGGTGATGATCTTGAATAACAGTAGCCCTCCCCTGGTCTTTGAGTGCCTACTATGCGCAGCGAAGCCCCTGCTGGTACTTTGGGGTGGGGGTGGTAGTGGTGGACTAACACTGGCTGAGTGGCTACTTTTGCTAGGTATTACTGGAGGCTTCATCCATCTACCTATCCATCCATCCATCCATCCATCCATCCTCCCATCCATCCATCCATCCATCCATCCATCCATCCATCCATCCATCCATCCATCCATTCAGCAGTTATTTATTGCTGTATATACTCTGGGCTGGGCACAGGGGCTCAGACAGTTCTCAGGCTCATAGACAGTATTTCACGGGATGCCAGGCTAAGGAGCAGTTGTGCCTCTGATGTGTTTTTTTCTGGGAAATGTTATAGGACAGTAGCAGTCTCTCTCGACCCAGGTAGCGACAGAGGAGGGTCATTCAGCTGATGTGCTCTGGAGTTCGTGGCTGACCGTGGCTCGGGGTTGTTGACGCAGGCTCCTCTGTCCACTTCTGCCTCAGGTTGGGGGGTGGAGGTGGAGTCAGGAGGCCCCACCCTGGAACTGGCCCCCACCCCTGACCAGCTGACCTCTCTGGGAGGTCTCTGCTCCCCATAGTGGGAGGGCCCCTCTCCCAGCTCCCCTCCAAGACCTCCATTGCCTCCGCCTTTCCCATT
The DNA here is from genome assembly GCA_004027775.1 of Bradypus variegatus. Classification (NCBI taxonomy): domain Eukaryota; kingdom Metazoa; phylum Chordata; class Mammalia; order Pilosa; family Bradypodidae; genus Bradypus; species Bradypus variegatus. Next base: position 9,107 of record PVKY010009812.1, read on the forward strand.
GCCAAGGCCCCTGTTGAATTGTACAGAGGGGAGCTGGTTAATTGGCAAACAGTTAGGAAATTGAAGCTAGGGAACAAAAGTGGGCTGGCTGGTGAAGGGTCGAGCTGACTGGACAAGAGTTGGACAGGGTGGGATCTGCCATGAGGGGGCTCATGCACTAACATGATCAATACCCTGACTGGTTTTTGCAAAAAAATTAAATTACATTAAAATAAACCAACTTCATTTTGGGAGGTGTTGGAGAGTCCAGCGGCTGGCCGCCACATCCAAGTTGGAAGCCAGGCCTTGGTCTGGGGGAGCCAGCTTGCTGTGGAACCTTCTGGGAGGGTGCTTCATCCTCTGCGGTGTACTGCCTGGATTTGGCTGGGTGGGGGCAGGTTTCCGATGGTGGGGAGCACACTAGGATTTTAGAGCTGGTGGTGATAAGGAAGCATTTGGAGCCAGGCGCAGTGTGCTGGGGACTGCTGTGTGGGAGCCATGCATAATAAACTGCTTCACGACGCTCGGCTCCCTGCAAATTGGCTTTCAGAGTGGCAGCCCCACAACACTTGTAAAATCTTTTTTTTTCTTCCTTAAGATGGATTTCAGTGAAACTGTTACATTTATTCCAATACTCACTCGTGGGAGGTACATTAATTGGCTGATGGCTAGTTGAGAGGTGATAATCCCGTCGTGGAGGTTTAATGGTGCTCGGAAGTGCCTCGGCGTGGGTCTGCCTTCCTATTTATTTCTCAGCCCCAGGAATTTCGGGAGACCTGGATCGAATAAGATCCGTGTCCTGTAGAAATGGGTTGGCTCAGAGTGTCACCTACACGTGGGAGTCCCGTGCCGAAGCCGTACCTGCGATGTAGCCGTGTGTGTGGCTGTAGGATCGCACGGCACACACCTGAGCCGATGCCGTGTGGGCTGCGCCGAAGGACAGAACAGGTCTTAGGCAAGAGACCCAGTGTTTTGGGGTCTTTTTATTAGAAAGAGCTGTTGTGTCAGGAATGCAGAGACCAACGTGCAGAATAATCATTCCAGGAAAGCCTGCTTTTTAAGATTTCCCACTCCACCCGTGAGACCATTAAATCTTCACCCTGGGAGAGTGATTTAAGTTCCCTCGTTCTCCCTTGAACTTGTTACGTCCCCGCACGAGCAGTACTGAACCCCCACGGGCTCAGCTAACACAGACCCTAGAACGCCGAACCCCTCGTCCTCCACTTGTCTGGGGATTTCAGGATGGTACTGGATTTCACTGGAAGGGAAAAAAAACCCAGCATCTTGGATGTGGGTCTGGACTCTGGCAAAATAAAAAACAAAAAACAAACAAACAAAAACCCTTCCCAAAGGGCAATCATTTGTTAATCTATCAAAATGATTTCACTTTTCTGGTTTCAGGACGGTGAACTGATTATGAATAGCGGGACAGAGGAAATTAATCAGTGAGGCAAAGACTTTTAACAAGTAAATATTATGCACAGAAAAACATGCAATTAGTGGAGGTTAGTTAATGCCTTTCTAGTTGCAGCGAGCTGCAGCAGAGAGTGGAATTTTCTGCGTTATCCCTGAATTGTCTGTCAAAATCTTTCATGTGACAATGTGACATGTCTCTCCCACTGCCCCTCCCTCGCTGGGAACAGAAAAAGGGTCTTTTCAAGCATCCTCCATTCCATTCGTTTTCTCCCTGAGATCTCTGTCTGGCAGTGGGTACCTTTGTCTGCCTGTACTTCTGGAGGGAAGGACCCTGGGGCAAAGGGCTCCCCAGGTGAAGGGGCACAGCAAGAGGTCCTCAGTTTCACTCTGAACCCCAGTGTTGACAGCAGCTCAGACATATTGGCTTATGGGGTCTTTCCACTGATCTAGATGTGCCTTATCATGTAGGATAGGAAACATTTTTGGGATAGGGGTGTGTAGACATGGTGAGGGAGAGGTCCACGAAGCAAGAACGGGGTGTGCCGACTGTGCCGGGCCTCTCTGGAAGTGAATTCCTTTAGCATTCCGTGGGGTGTGGAAGTTCCTGTGTGGTGAGACTGCCAGCTAGCATCCTTTCCAGATGGCCACTGAAATTGCGTAACTTGGGTCTTAATAGGTGGCTAAAGTGTAAAAAGCAAACACAACCCCAAGGAAAGAAAAAAAGAGGCTCCTTTTTCTGAGTGATGTTGGAGGGAAGGTACAGACAGCTATTTGGTTAATTTCATTGACTGCAGCCCTCCCCGGGGAATCTGGCCATTCTACTGTCCAAAAAAGTGGTTTACTTTTTTTTTTTTAACCCTTTTTTTCCACCTAAGGAGACAAGGCTCAGTTATGCTACCTTTCCATTTAAAATATCAGTGGCTGATGAGGGCAGTTGAACCCATGAAAAAAAAATTCTTAAATTGAGATTATATGGATTCATTTTGAGCTCAGTTATGACATGGGACATTCTTTGGTCTTTCTGTACCTTTCCGTGAATTACCTTTTGGGGGGTTTTCTTACATTGAACCTAACCAGCTTGATATCAGACCCCCATCATTCATCACAAATAGAAGCAGCTACATTTGGGGGGGGGGAGGTCTTCCATCTGGTTGATTGTGATCTGCAATGAGTTTGGAGACAGGGATTTTGAAGGTCCCTCTTTCCACTGCCCTGATATACCCCCTGAAAGTTTGCCTCTTGTAATATAACTTGTTCATTGCACGTTTCACGTTTATATCTGTTCCATCCAAGAAGGATTTGAGGCTCAGCATTGATGCATGTGAAAAGACTTTTGGCATCGCCCATGCTAATTTCATCACTTTAAGGAAAAAAATGATGCCTGCTCCCAATTTCCAATGCACTCACCATTTTCTCTTCATTTCATTCTTTGGCATTTTCTGTCGGTACTGCATTGTACTGACTGCCTGAAAAATGTATGTCTTTCCCCACACCCTGCCTTTCCCCTCTTCTGGAACGAAGTGCTTTTAGCATTTCAGTGTTTGTAGAAAAGGCAAATATTCCCTTCCCCTCACCCTTAGCCTCCCTGTGCAGTGTGGGCAGGGGGTGAAGAATGGAGTTAGTTTTTATAAGTTTGTCATTCAGATACATTACTTCATTGATCATACTTTGGAGGTTTAATCCTTAATTGCAAATTCTCGCACGATTAAAAAAACACACTGAAACTGATCATAAAAATGGCAAAGCCCCAGTCTCAGACTTAAGTGTAGAATTACCGTAGTGCCAATTTGATTATGCTACAGTGACATCTGTTTAATAGATTTCTCAAGAACTGTAAATCCACATTTACTTTCTCCACAAATTTTATTTGAATATCAAGTAACCAAGACCCTCTTGCCTCCCACCCCCGTGCCCCAATCCCTCATTCCTGCTGAACATTACTTTACGTATAGATGGAACGGGGACCCAGAATGCTGATTTTTACACACTTACCTCTTATTTTCCTTTTGTGTGTGGGTATGTCTGAGTACAGTTTGAAACGGACCTGAGCAGCTTCCCATTTCAACTCCTCAGATACGTGAGTCTGCAAGTGCTTTATTTCAAAAACTAGGACATAGCACTTTGCTGAAGAAAAATCAGACCATTGACTGTTATTTATGTGATTGCTGATCTGCTAGATGGATATAGAAAGTACGATGAATTACAATAATTTGTGGAGTGGAGCACTGGTTTACAAACCTGTTTCTCCACCTGAGCTTGGGGGGTGTCTCCATGTCTTGGGTCTCCTTTTGTGCTATGGGAACGGAGAATATTCGGAATTTGAAGATGAGGTGGGTAAACCGACTGTGTTCCTGTCTAAAATTAAAGGAATAAGTGAGCAGCTATTTGTGGCAGACAGGACGTGATCCAGTAAGTAGCACTCTTCATCATTCTGAAATAAAAGTACATAATTGGGAGATGAAGCAGTAGCAAGTGCTGACGGGAGGGGGACAGAGGAATTAGAAAGTGTAATTTAAAATCATA
>PVKY010009813.1:0-13054 GCA_004027775.1 Bradypus variegatus
AGGAGCACCTCCAGAGCTCCAGCTCCCCCAATTCCACCTGTAGGAGCATCTCGAGAGCTCCAGCTCCCCCAATTCTACCTGTAGGAGCATCTCCAGAGCTCCAGCTCCCCCAATTCCACCTGTAGGAGCACCTCCAGAGCTCCAGCTCCCCCAATTCCACCTGTAGGAGAATCTCCAGAGCTCCAGCTCCCCCAATTCCACCTGCTGATGCAGCACCTCCAGAGCTCCATCCCGCCCTCCCGGGGCCTGCCAAGTGGCTCTCAGACCAGCCTGGCGAGCCCCAGGGTCACACAAGTCAATGCTTTATAATAAATCTCTTAATCTGCACCTTCTACTGGTTCTGCTTCTGTGGGTGAGCCCTGACTGACACCGAGCACGTGTAATAAGAGATCACGTCACTGCTTTTACATGAAAACTTCTATCGCAGCCCCTCCTTTCCCACCATGATGGACTTTTCAGAGTTGCCTCCCAGGGGGAAATGTTCTGAGACTGCAGAGAAGGTTTTTATTTACAAATTTGCCTAAAATCATTGCAGAGAGCTTTGTGTTAACAGGGAGTTAAAACTGGATATTCAAATATTTTAAAAATAATGTTTGAATATTTTGTCATCAGAAGATCATAACCAAGAAAATGCCTTTAATTCATTTGATGTAGCATATGAAAGCAGTAGCCAAGTAAGAAACTGGCGATTGAGCCTTTTCTGGTGGTTACCTTGATGGGTTTTTTAAGCAAGACCCACAGTTACAGCCCAGCTTTCCTCACTTACTTATTTATGCAGTGAGAACCGTCAGTCATTCCATTTGAGCTAAGTGCCTGCCTTCAAATTCTTTAACTAGATCTAGCTCAGACATGGTAATGGAGTTGACGACTGCCATCCAGGCCTTTTTTTTCTTACCTCAACAAACAGTTCAGTTCAATTCAAACTTTTATTGAATGCTATTATTTGCCAGGAATATGTATACTCTGTGACTACATTTTGATTATTTGCTTATTAAACTCTCAAATACAAAATGAGGGTTGGCATTCAGACACTTGTAATATTGAGAAATGTTTAAAAAGTAGAAAAACACCTTTATTCGTATTCTGAAAGAAATCTTCCATTGGCACTCAAATAAAACGATTTATGAATTTTTACAAAGCCATCCCTCTCCTTCTCAATCTAGAGGGAAAGCATTGAAAATGTAATCTGTATCTAAAAAAGTCTGTATCTAAATTAATCAGCACTAAATACTTCCTTAATGGGTGGATGAGAGGAAAAGAAAGAAGAAATTTAGTCAGAATTTAGGATATAAAATTAGCTGGCAAAATTAGGAGAAGCGTAAATTAATGAACCTGAAGAGTAGAGAATGAACTAAAAAAAGAGAAATAAACAAGAAAGGAGATCAGGTAAGGGAAGGGACTTAAAAGCAGCAAAATAAAAGAATAAAGTTCAAAGCAAAAGAAAATTGCCTTGATCCATAATTAATTAACAATAAAACATTTCAGTATCCTTAGGGAAGGGGTTCTATAATAAGTCTATATAGTTTGCTCTCATTCTTTCACCAAACAGGCAGTAGGAAGGTTAAACAGTTGTTAAACCTAAGGCAAGAATTTTGATCCACCTGAATTCCAACAGATCACAGCATCCTGGGAGAAGGCGTTGGCAGACTCTTGTTTTCCTCCTTAGAAATCGTGGAAGGGACTCAAGTCTTGCCTTGAGACCACCATGCGCAGTGTGTCAACTCTTAGACGTTGTCTGATCCTCTGGGGCCTTCTGACGGCGAATGTGGTAATGTCCCTCTGCGTCCGCCTGTGGCCGGCACCCTCAATGGCCCTTTGTCTCCGTGGGAATGACGACGTTTCCATCCGTGGAAAGCAGAGCCACAGGTCCTGCCTTGGACCTCTGAAGTCGGCCGTGTTCTCCCACCATGCCCACAGTTTCATTCCTCCCACTCCTGCAAAGTGGCAGAAGTTTTTATGTGTGAAAGCTTGGTTTGGAGCAACTTCCATGAAGCAAGACAAATTGAAAGACTGATGTCAAAGGTCAAGTTTAGAAAGAACCTCTCTTCCGAGTAGTTTTCTCTCCTGATCGGCCCCTGCTCTGGCATAAAATGAGCCAGTGAGCCCGTTCCTTACTGTCAGGACATCTCATCCGGCCAGCGTCTGCGGAGGGAGACTGGGAGTCAAGACAGAAGAATGGTAAACAGAGCTTGTTAGTGTAATGTAAATCCTAACATGAAAAACCTTCATTACAAAATCCCACTGTGCTGGTTTAGAGCTGTCATGTACCCCAGAAATGCCCTGTCCTGGGGTCATGCCTATTAATTAATAGGACAGGCCTGTTGTTGGGTGGGACCTTTGGATTAGTTTGTTTCCTTGGAGATGTGACTCTGCCCATTCAAAGTGGGTCTTAATCCCCTTGCTGGAGCCCTCTAGGAGAAGACAGAAGACAGATGAAACTAGAGAGCTCAGAGAAGCTAAGAGAGAAACACCCCAAGACATCTGGAGAGAGAGAGAGCCATTTTGAAACCAGAACCCAGGAGAGAAGGACCAGCAGATGCCACCATGTGCCTTCCTCATGTGACAGAGGAGCCACGAATGCCATCAGCCCTTCCTCAGAGAAGGTATCTACCTCTTGATGCCTTAATTTGGATATTTCATGGCCTTATAACTGTAAATTTGCAACCTAATGAATCCCCACGGAAAACTCCAACCCATTTCTGGTATATTGCATTTCCACAGCTTTAGCAAACTGGAACACCCTCTTTGCTATGTTAATCTTTTAGTCCTTATGACTGTTGAAGAATTTTCTTCTTCTGGTATTATAAACCCTGAATGGGTTGCTAGATGGGAAGGCCCTAACCTATTTGTAAAGATTTATGAACACTAAAAAAATTAAGGATTTATGTATTGAATGTGGTCTCCTTGCTTATTAAGCTGCTGTGTAGGTCACTTTGCTAGGCAGCTTTTACCTGGTGGAATTTTATTGGAATCAGCAGGTTGGAAATTCCCAGGTTTCTTTATTCTAAGCATTAAAAACTTCCCAAGATATACTTACAAGCCCATGTAGAATGCATCGGAGGAGAAATGTTACAATGATAAAAAAATGTCATAATTGGTTGTTGTTGTTGGTCACCAGATAGGTGAGCAGCTCAAATGTTACTTTTTGACGGCAGGTAGCTGGACGGGGGTGGGGGCTCGGGGTGGGGTAGGAGAAAGCAGGAAAACGGCAGGTGACGCAGTCACACTTCTAACTACTTTACAGGTGATGGCTCAGCCATCTGCCTGGCTGTCCGTTCAGCTTAGCAATCATTTCAGTAATATTGTTAATTCCTATTTTACAAATGAAGAAACTGAGACTTGGAGAAATAAATGATTTGCCCCACGATAACACATCTAATAAATGGCGAAAGGAGGGATTAAATTCAGGCACTTGTGCTCCAACTTCCACGATTTCACTCACTTACAGAAAATGCTTTTTCTCCTGAATTACACACCAACATGTCCAATCTGAATCACACCTTTGTGAGATGTCAACATCTCCCAACGCAAAGGCCAGAATGACAGAAGGCCAAAAGCTACACAGGCTTGGCACACAGCCAGATGGAGGTCACTCTTGATAATCTGCTCTTTTTTTTTGGAGGGGGGGATCTCTTTCCTAACTAATACTTTAGAAGTGGTTCTCACATGTTTCAGCTCACGGCCCCTTTATGATCTTAAAAATTATTGAGGATCTCAAATAGCCTTTGTTTATGTAGGTTATATCTTTCTATAGTTACTGTATTAGAAAGCAAGTCTGAGAAATTTTTGAAGGATGTATTTAGCAATTCATTTTAAAATAACAATAATAAGCCCATTACATGTTAACATAAATAGCATATTTCTAGGAAAGATAACTATATTTTTCAAAACAAAAAGAACTTAGTGACAAAAGTGGCATTATTTTACATTTTGCAAATCTCTTCAGGCCTAGCTTAATAGAAAATGACTGGATTCTGCTTCTGCATTTAATCTGTTGCAATATGTTGTTGGAGTGATGTATATGAAAAAAATCTGGCCTCACACAGATATATAGATGGAAAAGGTAGGAGTATTTTAGTAGCATTTTTCAAGCAATTGTGGATAATCTCCTTGATGTGACACCAAAACACAAGGAGTAGCTTCTTAAAGATTAGAGGCAATGACCCTGACCACAGCATTGGAGCTTTTTAACCCTGATACATTAAAATTCATGGGTCTGTCTTGAACAGCCAATGGCTCTCTTGCCCAGGCGTGGTTTGGAACACCAGGCACGGGGCATTGGTAAAAGACTAGTGCTCTGGGACGTGGATCTGCCCCACGGAGACACTTTTCACTATCCAGTACTGAAAACTACTAAAAGTACTATTAGAATCACCACAGTCTCATTCTAAAATGTCTTTAAGTATTGGAAAGTTGACATGAGCACAGCGGCATATATGTTTTTCAAAATTCTAATTTTTCTTGAAATCTCAAATCTTATCATTGGCAAACAATACGGCCATTTGTCTTGCTTGACAAGAGAAGCTGATTTTCGAGAAAATGTCTGTCAAATACCCTCGTCTGAATAACCATAGTTTGCCAGTCATTCTTTCAGCTAAATGATGTTCTATGAAAAAACAGGTAATTCAGCTTCCAGCTCGACTGCACACTTGGCACAGAGCACACGTGCTTTGTGCATGCCCCTCGTTCCCACCCAATATTAATAAATCCCAAGGGTTGAGTTTTAACCAACTTAACATTCTGTGCTGCTTCTTCGGCGACATTCCTGGGTGGCACTGGTGGAGGTGAAGCACACGACCACTGGGACGGTTTGGGGTGTGACACTGCTCCACGGGAAGGCACCGAGACGCCCCCAGCACGGCCTCGGTGCAGAGGCGGCTGCACCACCACGGCCGAGGGAAGGCTTGGCCTTGGCCTGAAAACGGTTCCGGTCCCACAGCTTCCCGGGAAAGGTGTCAGGATGCCCGGGGGTCACGGACCACGGTTGGAGAACAGCCAGTTTGGAGAGAACAAGGACTCTGTTTACGGGGTGGAGAGATTCTGCCTGGGGGTGATGGGCGGGTTTTGTTAATGGGTGGTGGCAATGGTAGCACAACACTGTGCATGTAATTAACAGCACTGAAGTATACACTTGAATGTGATTAAAAGGGGAAAGTTTAGGCTGCATATGTTATCAGAATAAAAATTTTAAAAAAACATTGGACTGTATGATGCAAATGGTGAATCCTAATGCTGCAATAGTGTCGTATTTTATAATAATGTTGTTATATAATAATTTTATATAATATATAAAAACGTCATGTTATAACAATATTCTTTCATCAACTGTTACCAACGTAGCACACTAACACAGGGTGTTAATCATAGCAGATATATGGGCATGCTGTATTTTATGCATTATTTCTATGTCAACCTACAACTTCTCTAATGAAAAAAGGAAAGAAAAGAATGGAAGAAATTATTGTTACACAGTGGTTTTCATCACTTCATTTTAATCCAAGGAGGAAGGCTATCGGAAAAGCCTGGAAACGTGGCTCTGACATCAGGAGCCCAAAGCAGCACTGGGCACTCCGCCTCGGGCAGCAGCTGCTCCTGTAACCAAGGCACATGTTTGTTTCCTAAAATACTTATGAGGACTAAGTAAGGCTGCAAATGCCTTCTGTAAAATTAGAATAGCTGTGTGTTTATTTTGTTTGGGGAACTTTCCCACAAAGAAAAAAAGATCAAAAGCTGTTTGAAGGAGCTGTTTGAAGTGAAGTTGAGAGGGATCGTTCCACGATGCCAGGACCCCTTTGAAACTTGCTGGATCCACCTCTGTGGGGCGGTTATTTCTGGCTTAAGAGATGGCGAGTGGCTCTGTGACCACCAACGCGGCGTGGCCTGGGAACAGAGAACAGATTGTGATGGAATTCGTCAACCTCTCCTCTGGCCGTAATTAGCAGGCTGGGTATAGACAAAACAACCAAGCTGAAATAATCTGTGTCATGGCAACACGTGTTAGAACATGCTGGTTTGCACACCATGGACGGCAAAGGCTTGCCATATCCAAGTGGGCCCATAACGCTAAGTTACCGAGTTGTTATTCCCAGACGGCATCTATACCTGCAGAACGAATTAAGAAAAGAATGGGTTGATTCAGAATGGCCGAGTGTTCCAGTCCGCTAATGCTGCTATTTTGCAAAATAGCAGAAATAGATTGGTTTTTATAAAGGGGGTATTTGTTTACAAATATACAGTCTGAGGCCATAAAGTATCCAAATTAAGGCATCAACACGAGTCTACCTTCACTGAAGGAAGGCCAGTGGCATCCAGAAACCCTCTGTCAGCTGGGAAGGCCCGTGGCTGGCGTCTGCTGAGCCCAGGTTGTGTCCAGCTCCTCTCTCAGCTCCTGTGCGTTCTCCAAAATGTTGCTCTCTGGGCATTTTGTTCTCTCTCAGCTTCTCCAGAGCAAACACTGGGCTAGCATCTCCAAAGTACCAGCAAAAGTCTGCTTTCAGCGGCCATCTCCCAGCTGTCTCTCTTAGCTGCTCTGAGGTCCTTCTGTTTGTGAGCTCTTTACATAGGCCTCCAGTGAGTAAATCAAGACTCATGCTGAATGGGTGGAGTTCATATCTCCATGGAAATAATCTAATCAAAGGTATTATCCACAGTTGGGTGGGTCACATTTCCATGGAAACAACTTAATCCTAATCAACATAAATATGTCTGCCCCATAAGATTACATTAAAAAACATGGCATTTGGGGGGACATAACACAGCCAAACCAGCACACTGAGCCAACCCCACCCAACAGGAAGTGTAAGCTGAAGTCCGGCCCCGGGGCTCTAGCAAGCGCCTTCAGAACGGCACCTCAAAGCTGAGACATGACAAAAAGTCAGATTTAATGTCCTGTGCCATATATGTTTTCTGAGCATTCAGACTTGTAATTAAAGAGTTTTTGCCAGCTTTATTTATGACAGCAGTTTTCCTACCGTGTGCTCTCAAATAAATGCCCCTCCCCAGTGACGATTTCTCTTTCTATTTGGTACATTGTGTTATTGTACTTACTTGACTGCCTGTGGATTTGTGCTCCCTCTGAGGCCGTATGAAGACTAAGAGCCATTACTCTTCATGTCCCCAGTGCTTTGTTCAGGAGAGCAGACACCCATGTTTGTGTTTGTATACACATGTGTGTGCACGTGTGTGTGTATACACATGAGCGCGGGTGCACAACATTCTCCATGAGGGCTGGGATTTCCCGCACTGCCGGTGCCCCGAGAGGCAGCTGCTGTCCCGTAGGTGCTCAGGAGGCTTTGGTGCTGAATGACATGCGTGGTCTGCAATGCACACGTGGGCTGTGTTCTTCTCTGCTGGTTGTTCCGAGTGGCGGTTTTCCCTACCCTGGTGTGCCTTTCCGTGATGATCGCACTGTGGCCAGAGATGCACCCAGCCCTGACCTCTGCCTTCACATCACCTTCACTGTGTCATTCACGACTCAGCGTCACATTCTAATCTTAACTCTCTCGTTTTTACATTAAGAAAATGCTAAATCTACATCTTTCTTGTCTCACTTTTAACATCCAGCAAGAAGTTAAGAAAACTGAGTAAGCCAATTGGGCAGAAGGGACAGTAACAAAATTGAGAACCCAACACAACTTATTAGAAAAGAGGAAATAACTGCAGAGAGCTTGGAAAGGAAGCACCTTGTGAAAACGCAGTGAAGACGCGCACCTCGCAGGCGGCCCCTCTGCCCCCTCCCGCCCCGGCTCTGGCTGGGGCGCACCTGACGCATCCTCTCCCGGTCAGGACCAGAAAGGCTCCCAGGGTGCAGCCAGGCGGGGGCCACAGCCTTCCGCGCTGAGCTTACCATTCGGGTCGCACATAAAAGAGCAAGTTTCTAGTCCTGTTTCTGTGTAATGGTTGCGAGCAGAAAACGTCCACGTTACTACAATACTAAGGTTTAAATTTAGTGCAAATTAAATTTTAATCTAATACTAAAGTTAGAAGTGTAATTATATCAAAGTCAAGAAATTCTTTATGAGCACGTTCTTTGGAATCAAACTCGCTGAAACATTTCAGTCATGGAAATCAGCGTGTGCAGCTGGATACAGCAGCATGAATGTGACCTTAGTAATTTCCTCATTATCTTTACAGTCTCCAGGTTGTGATAAGCTTTATTTGTAATTTCCACATGGTGCTGACATAGACTCTCCTCTAATAAAACCTCAGAAGTGGATTTCAGCAGCCCAACCGATAAGTGTGCATTTAATTGTACATGTGCCAAGCTCCAGGGCAGAGCAGAAGTGACAGCCGTGGGCAGACGCTGAGAACGCCTCAGGAGGAACGGCGCACATCGGCGAGCAGGAGGCCGTTGACCGCGCCCGCGTCCCCGCGTGAGCAGCACGTAACTGGGGTGCTGCTCTGCTGGTTACCCCAAGCAGAGAGCAGGGGAGCCCCTTCAGCTCCCGCCACGTTTACCTCCAGCCACCCGAGGGTCCTGAGGGTCTCACACCCTAAAAGCGCCTCCAGGGGCACCTGCACCCGGCTCTGACCCCTTCAGACCCAGCAGCTGGGGTTGGGGGTTCACAAGAACACAACCTGCACCATTCGTCACCGCAAGGCAGAACTTTCTGAGGAAAGTTCATCTCTTTACACCCTGGAGGGCTCTGAGGGAAAGGGCTTGGTGTGCCATGGTGTGGCAGCCCCTGGCCTGGGCACAACAGGCCTGCAGATCCTGGGAGCACAGCAGTCTGCGTGACCCAGGCAGCTAAGTGTTTCCCTATTGTCTTTCTAAGCCAGTAAGGAGAAAAAGGGCACATTCACCTTAACATGTAACTTTATGGGAAGCAGGCAGGAAGTGCGGGGCTCTTAGTCTCACAAAAAAGAGCAAAATGTGATTGTTCTAGTGTTATTCTAGTCCTTCCTGCACCACCCCCCAGGTGCTCCCCCCACCCTTAGGAAGGCCTTTGTCTTAAACCCTTATAAAGGCTTTCTGTCCTTTTTTCATTGCTCGGTCGTCTTCCCAGTGAACGCGATGCCTGCCGGGCCTGAGAGAGCCGCCATGGTCTCTCCACGACTTCCCACCCTGTAAGTCAGCCCTGAATAAAAGTTCCCGTGTCACAAAATGCTCGTTGTCTTCTTTGGCCTCTGGACGGGCGTGGCCCTCTTGGGCTGCGACACATGGGAACATCTAAACATGTCACAGAGCTAAAGGTCTGTGCCCTCATCCTTCTGTGGAAGTGGTGGGCGCGGGGTGCTGCCAGCATTGCCAAACCCATCACCTGACGGCAGCCCCTTCTCCACGGAGAGCGGCGACTCCCTCCACACACGGCCTCCTTTATCCCAGGCAGTCTGGCTCCATCTCCCTCTCTGCTAGGAAATGGCTTTCCCCAAAGACAACGATCATCTTCTTGTCGTCAAACCCAAGGACAGATGCTGACTTTGCAGACTCCCAGGCTGCTGTGCTCCCCCGTCTGCCCTTCACAGACCTTCTGCCCTCGCTCTCCCTCCTCGAGGCCCTGTCATTCTCCAGCCCAACAGCCTCCTCCTGTGGGTGGCTGTCCCTGTCCCCCTTATTCTCCCTGACCACGCCCGGGCTCCGTCTCACGCCTTCAGCCACCAGGTGGGCTTTCCTGCTCACCACCTCAGATACGATGTGTGCAAAACTGGGCTTCTCAACTTGGCCTCAACACATCATCCAAAAAGCGTAACCCTTGGCCTCGCCTTCCTCATGTTATTTCCATTTATGGTTAGCCCCTTTTCCCAAGTCACCAGTGCATAGTTTGTTCCAATACCAAGCTTTTCTTGTTCTTCACATTATTAAATTGAACCACGTGAAGTTACTATTTTTTGTAGGTCTAATGTGGTCAGATATCTGCAATTTCATGTAATTATGATTGCCATCATAAAAGTTAAGTCTTTCGGATCTCAAATTACTCCAGCAGCCTCCTGTTTTCCGCACTTCCCTTTCTCTACCTATGGTTCATTCTGAAGGCTGCCCCCTATTAATCCTTCTGAAATCCTCACCTTTGAGAGCTTTCTATTATCTAAGGGAAAAAGACTGAATTCCCTCACTTTTCATTCAGTCGTCATGATCTGCCGCAGACACCCTGGCAGCCTCTTGGCCCTCTTCGTCCCCAGGTTCCTCCGTCTCAGTGGAACCGGCGCGGACGTCATCTCTCCCTCCTGACTGGACAACGCCCCTCTCTCTCCCACCCGCTCACTCGGACAGTGACCTTACATGGTCGATGACACCCAATTGTCCACTTTACTTTTATCTATTTTATTCATGTATTGTCCTACTAAATACAGTTTAAATGCCTTCAAACTAAAAGTATCGTTTTTATTTCTGTTTATTTCATCAATAAGCAGAGTATAAGGGCTTGAGATATACAGTAAATTATCAACAGTAGGTGCTGCTCCCTTCCATGAATTTCCAAATGGCCCAGGGCTGGCCCAGAGACCAGCAGTTAATCTGCTCTTCCGAAAATAGCTCCTGCCCAGGCATGGGGTGCCACTTACAGCAGTTTGCGGACCTTACTCTATTCCCTGTCACTGCAATTCCTTCCACCGTGCACATGTGTATGGGCCAATCCGTCTCCTGGGCAGACTCTTAGATTTCATCAGAATGAAACCGATGAAAGAGACAGAGCCCTTCCTTGGATGTCTTTGTATTGCTAGCAGTGAGCTCTTGGAGAGATGTAGAGCACTATGTTTCAGGACCCACTCAATCCAAACAGCTCAATGACTACAGGTAAATTGAGAAGCTCTGAGGCAGGAACCTTGTTTCCATGGGATCTCGTAATCTGTTATCTGGGTATCCAGGCAACAAAACACCTCTTTTGTCACCAGGTCATAATTGTCTGGTTCTTGCACTGCCTGCTTGATTTAATTTTAAATACCCTAATCTTTGTCTTCCCATGGATATAGATAAAATAGTTCTTGTAAGTCCTGATGGTCCGCTAAAGTCCTCTGTACGTATTTCATCTACGTTTCCAGACAATTGCTGAGATTCAATCTGAGATGTTTTAAAAATAAGCTAGTTTGTATTTTTAGAGAACTCCCTAAAAAGTCAACCCAAAATCATAAAGCTGTGTTTCTCAAGAGATTTCAATCGCACTTTGTATTTTATTTTATTGCACAAAGAAAGAACACAAGGGCTGGATTGTTTTGACTTTAAAAGTAAATCTGCTATTCATCAATAAATGTAAAGATAAGAAATAACTTCTAAAAAAGAACATAGACCCTTCTGGCCCTTTAAACCCAATAAGAGTCAATACAATTAAATTAAGAGTTTATTACCATTAAGCTCCAGTGAGGAAAAGAAATCTTTCACAAAGATATGTGAATAGGTAATAAAATAAATTAAATCTGCATACATGCTCTTCAAACAGGAAATATGCAGTTAAATTTTCTAAGTATCATATATGATAGCACCAAGGTCACTTGGTTTAAATCCTTGATTGAAGAAATAACAACACCACTTTCATTGAAATGTTCTATATTCATTAATTATTGAGCCACATATCTGACTTCCTCTTCTAACTTTGGTTAAAGATTAATTCTGGTTGTTTTTAAACTTTCCTTAAATCGTTTTACTTTATGTTTAAGGAGAAAGATTATGCTTAAAGTCAATTTCTAGATCCTTTTAGGAAGGCAGGGAAATTGATGGCATTAAACAGAAAAGTTTCCCTTGGCACAGCCATATTGATCTACAAATGAGAGCCAAATGAAAGAAAAGATCCTTTTTATTGTTTTAATATAAACTTTGTTCCTTCTTTTATCTTGGAATAGATAACAAAACTTCCTTAGTAAACACTTCCCTTTCTTGATTTTTGTTCAGTGTAAATATCATTAGGAAAAAAACTTACATGTTCAATAGAAATCCACATTTCCACTAGTTCTTTCTTAAGTGCCAGTATCTGTGAGCTAAGCAAAATTCATGATTATTTTTAAATTAAACACCCTCATTTATTCCTCCACAGGAAGAAAACTTTACGCTTCTATTTGCTATATTATAATTCACATCCACAAATATTCACCCAACGCTCCCCGTGGAAGAGCTTTAACAGTTCCAATCGTATTTGTAAGTGATCCGAGGATGTGTGTTGCTATTTTGAAGCTGGTGGTGTCAGGTGCGGTGGTCAGCCCAGGCCCCTTCCTCTCGGTGGCCGGGCCCTGGAGCCCCACATGGCACCGGGGATGGCCGGTGAGACGAGTGGACAGGGCAGGGCTCGGGTGAACGACTTCCTAGTTAGGTTTCAAAGGACACAGATGCCCCTCTCTTGGGTAGCTGAGGGGCCGCGGGGAGCCGTCCGCTGGCAGCATGCTGAGGCCACAGCGGGCAGCCGGGAAGCCGGGGCCCCTGTGGGAGCCGCCCCCCCCCCCCCCGCTCGGCCAGGCCTGGGCGCTGCAGCTGAGGACTCTGCTGTCATCTCCTCCAGAACCTGACCAGGAGCACCCAGCTGCTGGGTCTGGAGTGATCTGCCGCGCGGGGTCAGGAGCCAGTGCCCGGCTCCTTAGGCTCACGGATCTGCCCCGCTGCTGGTGACATGACCCCCTGCACTCGGGTGGGCTGGTCCCAGGGATGGTCAGGGTCCCGACCACACAGTGGTCAGACGGACACGAGCTGACCTGCGAGCCTCGGCCCGGCCAGCCGGGGTCCTGCCACCCCCGCGCCCCACCCATGGGGAGGGAGGGGTCGCAGTGGGTTTGATGGGCAGGTGGGTGGTTTCCACACCCAGCCGCCTGCGCCACCCCAGTGCCAGGGGGACTGTGGGGTGTGATTCCCTCTCCCAAAAGGAGCAGGGTGCGTGGGGACCACTGTCTCTGTGTGGATGGGCCGTCCCCCACCTAGGGGAGGGGTGTCCTGGGGAGAGGGGCACGTATGGCGCGGCAGCGGGGGAGCCTCTGCAGGGTGGCCCCAGGCCCCACTAACAAGAAGGCCATGCGGTCCCCCTGCCCCGGGACAAGGAGCACCAAGCTCGCGGCTGCCCCCCACGCTCGGGTGCTGGGAGCGGGAGGGTCACAGGGGAAGGTGTCGTGTGCTCTGCGGGTGGCCGGGGGGGCCAGGAGG
>PVKY010009814.1:0-13056 GCA_004027775.1 Bradypus variegatus
TCCAGCTGATAACGAAACAGGCAGACATTCTATCCCCTAATGGGGCCTTCTGCTCAAAATAGTCTTTGCATGCACACACTACTGAACTTTTCCCCGAAATCCTTCTAGGCTTTTGATCCCACGAGTGACATCCATAATTTTTGCAGCTGCCTTGCAAGTTCTGCTAAGGATGGATTTTAGGGCTTTCAACTGTTAAATTGGTTATATTGTAAATCTAATCACGGTACTAAAATGGAGACATTTGTTTAGGAGGAAGAGGCGAAACAGAAAAGGGTCTCAAGTAGACGCTAGTGGAGAAGGCGGCTGGACAATTACGGAATAGATTGGGTCGGTGGTTTATACGTTACCTGCACTTTCAGGAATGGACATTAGGAGGGAAATTTTTTTTTTTTTAACTTTTTGATTGTGAAGTATAACACTCATACATAAAAGTGCAGTTTAATAAGTTGTTATAAGTTAACACTCAAGTCAAGAAATGCAATCTCTGCTCCCCTCCCAAAGCGTCTCTCATGCTCCTAGCGATAACCACTACCTTGACTTTTATGAGAATCATTTCTTTGTATTTAAATATATATATAGCACCTAAACGTACATCTGTAAAGAATATAGTTTAATTTTACCTGTTGT
Source organism: Bradypus variegatus (assembly GCA_004027775.1). Taxonomy (NCBI): domain Eukaryota; kingdom Metazoa; phylum Chordata; class Mammalia; order Pilosa; family Bradypodidae; genus Bradypus; species Bradypus variegatus. The sequence continues at coordinate 628 of PVKY010009814.1, forward strand.
TAAGCTTTATGTAAATGGAATTGGTGCACTGTTCTTTTATGTCTAGCTTCTTTTGCTCAACCTTGTGTTTGAGAGAATCATGCATGTTGTATGAAACTGAGGTTCATTTTCACTGCAGCACAGTATTCTTTCATATGATTATGCCACTGTTTGTTTGTCCAGGCTACTGTGGATGAACATTTGGGTTGTTTCCAGTTTGGGGCGGTTGCTAATATAGCTGCCTGGGAACGTTCTTGAGTATGTGTACTGCACATGAGAATTTGTTCAGCCTGCCTGGTTGAGGTAGAACAATCCCATTTGAATACAGTTTGAACTGAGGCTAGTCCTTGGTTTAGAAGTTGGCACAGGCAAGATTTGTCACTTGCTCATTCATTAAAAAAAATATATACCAAATGTCTATTACAGAAATGGCACACATGTGACACCAGGCTGCCTCTCCTTCCTTCTGTGCTGAAAGCAGACATAGTTAGTTCATATAGGCGCCCTTTGCTTTTGAGTCTGGATGTGACTTCAGAATCCTTTGCAGCGAAGTCCTCAAGGCAGACACAGCTAACAATCAGAGATGGGTGGCAGACTATCTTCACAGTATTGTCAGGTAGTGAGGAAACAGAAACCCTCTCAAGCTAAGTGTTATTGTTAACAGAGGGGTATCCCTTAGAATCAACTATCAGGAGTTATACTTAATATTTAATATTACCTTGCTCAATACCAATTCATTTTAGCACTATTTGAATCAGAAATATTTTCTAAAATAAAAATCCTGTGGGTTTGTATGTAGTTCCCCCCCCTTCCCCCCAGGCCTCGGCCCCCTGCCCCTGGTATCTGAGTGCCGTCATATGCTCTCAGCCAATGAGAGCTAGAGCACGTCTCTGCTGGCTGTTCTCAGCCAATGAGCATTAAGTTCAATGGTTCAATATTGCACCAGCTTCCAGCCAATGAGCTGAGCTCTTCACTGCGCCACCCAAGTTCAATGGGTTTGGCGACGTATGTCGTTTACCCTGCTTTGGGTTCCCTGTCTGCTGTCACTTTTGTGTCCTGGTTAACAGTTTTAACCCAAAGAGGCGTAAATGGTAATACTGAACCTATTGCAAAGAAATAAAAAGTAGATTATTGTGCTAGATGTTAGAATGCAGGTTTTCCCGAAGCTCAAGGTCCTCCAAGACAGTTGTTGAAGAGGCCAAAGGTCTTGTTCAGCGGGCAATTAGGGCTAGGTGGAGAATCCTTTGAGTTATGTAGGGTGTTATACAGGTCAGTGCAGCCCAGAAGGATTGACCAACAATTGTATGAACAGGAGCTGGAAGAAATCATGGCAGGAGAATGCAAGGGTGATTGCCAGTGCAAAGGCTGGGTCACATCTCCATGGGAACTATACCAGGTAGCCTCCTAGGGGGTGCTGTGGTAGATGGAGTTATGTGCCCCAGTTTATGTACCTTTCTCTTCATAAAGTCCTCGGCAATAGGAGTACAGCCCAACCTCCTTCAGTTGGGCGGGACCTTATCTAAAAATAACATCTTCATTGTCCTATGACAATGGGATCACACCCAGAGGGATGGATTAAGATTAAGAATATGTTTTATTTTCTGGGGTAGAGAATGCAGCCTACCACAGGAGTCACTGAATAAATGTCCCAGCCTTTCTGTTCTGCAGTGAGACAATTCTGAAATGTGTTTCACGTGGTTTTTCATAAGATCCCCAGAGGAATTAAGCCACAATTTCCCAAGGCAGTAATCTGCTTGTTAATGCACCTTCTCTGTCTCACTTTCCAAACCCTCACTTGTGCTTCCCGGGATCATGTCCCAAATAAACTGCCTGTACTCAAGTCCTTGCTTTTGGAGGGACCCAAGCTAAGACAACTGCCAGGGCACAGATCCCAGCCTCAATTCTATGTAACCTTCTAGTGGCCACACTTTTTGACTCATGAACTGTGACTTCAGTTCCAAAGCTTGTGAGGAAATCTGACTTGTCCAGATCAAAGGTCACGTGTGCATCCCTTGTTGACTTAGCAGGGCCAGGCTTAGTGTAACTTAGGAAATGATTGTCATTTCTACCACACGTGCCTTTAGGCCAGGTATTGTGCTAGGCATTGGGGCACACAGAGAACAAAATCCAATTCCTGCCTGTAAGGAGTTCTGGTTGGGAAATACTCATAAATAATACTTATACTACAAAATTATAAGTTCTGTAACACAGAAATGTATGAGTGTTATAGAAGCAAAATAACCTAGGTTGGGACATTGAAGGGTGGGAAGAAATTCACCAGGAGAGGACTTTTCTGTCAGAGGAACAGTACAGGCAAAAAGTTTGGAGAGGTGCAAAAACACATGCTACTCCTTGGTTGTCTGGCTGAGTCTTAGCACAGCACTTTCCCTTTACTTCGTGTTTTGCTTTTTCCAAGGAAGAGCAGTGGGGCACCAAGAGAGAGTTCAGATACTCGGGGTTCAGGCCTCCTGCTTTAACTTTCCAAATCAGTGGGGCAGAGTGTCCCCATGTTGTGAAGCCAAGGAAGATATTACTTTACAGTAAAGGGATAAAAGGTTGCAGGGGGTTAGAAAATGGAAAATTAGAGTACAGAGCCAGTGATAAGGTGGCAATTTTCTGTATGCCCAAGCTTGAGGGTTAACATCTTGAGTCCTGGTTCTGTTAACAGCAAGCCACATATAGGCATCAAGTGATTTATCCTCAAGGTCCTTATTTGTGACATCATGAGCAGGTGGCCTTTTCCAATTCCAAAGTTCTATACGCTGAAGGGTCTGGCCTCATATCCAGTCAGCCAGTCATTCCACAAATATTGAATTCCTATGTGTGGCAGTGTACAAAATGATGGGTGTAACGTAGTGAACAAGAGTGGAATAGTCATTGCTCTCAAAGAGTTACCAGTTGAGAATGATTTTCTAGAAGTCACTATCAGAATGTTGCTCTTTGACTTCTGGAATCCAATTCCTTCGAGTTAAAAATTGGGAATTTGCTGTCTCATTCATTATATGCATCAGGTTGTGGAATGAATCTTCAGAACATAAACCTGTGATTTATCTGGGTGTTCCAGTTTGCTAATGCTGCCAAAATGCAAAACACCAGAAATGGATTGGCTTTCATAAAAAGGGGTTTATTTGGTTACACAGTTAGTCTTAAGGCCATAAAGTGTCCAAGGTAAGGCATCAACACAGGGTACCTTCACTGGAGGATGGCCCGTGATGTGCTGAAAACCACTGTTACCTGGGAAGGCACGTGGCTGGCACCTGCTTGCTCCCAGGTTGCATTTCAAAATGGCGTTCTCCAAAATGTCTGCATCAGCTTCTAATGGCCATCTTCAAAATGTCTGTCACAGCTACTCTTTCAGCTCCTGTGCGTTCTTCAAAGTGTCCCTCTTGGCTGTAGCAAGCTTGTTCCTTCTGTCTGGGCTTATATAGTGCTCTAGTAAACTAATCAAGGCCCACGCAGAATGGGATTGGCCACACCGCCATGGAAATTATCCAATCAGAGCTGTCACCCACAGTTGGGTGGGTCACATCTCCATGGAAACAACCTAATCCAAGGGTTCAACACTAATATGTCTGCCACTGTAAGAATGCAGTAAAAAATATGGCTTTTTCTGGGGGACATAATATATACAAACTGGCACACTGGGCTTATGATTCTATTTTACCTAGGAGCTCCATTCTAAGTATCAGAATTTACCATGACCACTTAGTTGTGTCTAGTTTTTAAATTTTCTTCTTTAACTTTCTTTTGTAAAGGTTCAATCCTCTATAGGATTATAAATCCTGTATAGGATTATATCTTAAAAGGCAAACTCTAAGGATATGGCATCAATTGAGCACTACTGTGTGTAGACACTGTTCTAAGCACTTTACATGTATTACCTCATTTAATCTTAAAATTACCCCAGGAGCCAGGTACTGCTACTATTTCCATTTTATAAAGGTTAATTAACTTGCCCAAAGTCACACAGCTGGTGAGTGGTGATGCTGGGCTTTGACCCCAGGCAATCTGGCTCCTGAGTCTGGCCTCTGAACCCCAATACTAAACTGACTCAGTTCTTAACAGTCAGATATTGTCCAGCAGATTTCCACTGGACATTTAAGGGTTAACACCGCTGAGGAGCTGAGAAATCATATGGGATTTAAAAATGTCTAACTTCAGTCAGGTAGTGCACTGAGAAGGTAATGAAAAATTAAAAGCTTTTTTTTTTTCAGCTGAGCACTAATCTTCATGGTTATGGATCTATCCATGTGCCAGAGAATATTGCACTTTAGATAATAAGTTAACATAAAATTGGTGGTACTGTTTTAAACCTGACAGCTCCACAGGTCTGATATTTTCTCTGAAAGTATTTTAAAGATAAGCCAATAAAGGCTTATCAAATCTGAAATAAGTTCTTTAAAGTTTTCCAGCACCATATACTATGAATGTAATTGTATCAATTATATGGAGAAAAACTATAGTGCTAGGAGTGGAGGAGTATTTTAATCATAAAATATTGTACTGTTGGTAAAGAAACAAACTATAGTCAAAGAAATGCAAAATCACACAAAGTCAGTGAGAATTCCTGGCATTTAATTCTAGAAGCATTTTGCATGAAGTGAATATAATATAAACACAGTACTTTATCTAGGATATGACAAGAAACTTCAAGATTGTAATGTGCATTAAGATAACATTCCAAACCTTTCAAGTTTCAGCCAAGAATTTGTTTTTACAATTTCTTTGCAGTTGGCAAACAGCAAACCTTTACTTGAGATATCAATTTTCATGCTTATGGCCCAATCCATTGTGTGTAACTATCAACTTACTCTTTGACCTTGACTAAATCACTCCCCCTGCCTCCCACCTCAATGAAGGGGTTGGACCACAGGCGCCTTCCAGTTTTAAAATTCTGTGATTCTAGCCTATGGATCATGACATAAATACCATAAAAAGTACTTGTCAGGGACTAGATTTTTTAAACTTGGATTACTTGTTTTTTTTTTTTTTCAATGATCAATCCTATAGTGAGCTGTAGAAAGAATATAAATAAACCCTGGCAGCCAGGGCCAGTGGGTGATTTCCTTGGTTTTGGTGTTAGTTAGCAGCTGCTATGTGGGTTTCCAGTCACCAAGCACCTTCTGTCGCTAACAGAAGCAGCAGTCCATCCATGTGCTTCCTGGACTACCCAACACGAATGGGGTCTGAGAGGTTCTGGGTAGGAGGCGCAGTGATCACAGCCCCCGTGGTCTGTGAGGTGACCTTGGCCACCTTGCTCCTAAGCTGCAGGGCCCAGATCCCCCTTCAAGACTAAGTGCTTATTCCTCTGGTTGCTGAGAGTGTCACCTGCTGACGGTTCTCAGCTGAGTCCATCTTGGGAGACTGCCCCGGGCTGAGGAGAGCTGCCTTGCCGGGAAGTCTCACTCCATTCCGGGACAGCCTGAATTTAAGTCCTGGAGAGTTGGGTGGAGGGGCTGATTGAAGACCTGTGCCTTGCCCCAGTGGGGTCCAACTCTGAAGGGCCATCCTAGAACCACAGCACTCAGAGAGTGGGCTGAGACTTTTGTTGCGGCTCTACCTACTGCATCACAGTTCAGCAGCTCCCTTGGCCCACAGCCTTTGACCCTGGAGCACAAGCCAATACACTTCCTGCAGGGACATCTCTGTTTCACAGTTGCTTCCTGGGGATCCAGACTCACCACAGGGACATACAGACCTGACTTGGAACTGGGGCTCTGCTTATTTCTAGCTGTGGGACCTGAAGTAACTTTTCTCTACAGTAAAATGGGAAAAAATAATACCTCCCTCATAGAATTATTTATGACAAGGCAATGAAGTCATAAATCCACAGCCCTTAATGTTTAATACATAGTAAACAATTAATAACAATAAGTTAACATATGTGAGCACTTATTATATGCCAGGTAGTTCACCTCATGAGAACTCTATGAGGAAGATACTATTACTATCCCTATTATTACAGATGAGAAAACTGAGGCACAGAGAAGTTAAGTAACTTCTCCAAGGCCACACAGCTAATATAAGCTAGTAGAGAATTCAAACCCAGGCAGTTGGAGTGCAGAACCAGCATTCTTAGCCAAAACTCTACTCTGCTCCTATTAATAAACAGAAAAAAAAAATTGGATAACAATAAACAAAAGCCCACTAATGTTGCCTGATTCCAGAAGTACCTTTGAAACAAGACAATTATAAAAGGAAAAAAGATTACAAAGAATTTCTGAACTCCTATAATTTATATTTTTATAGTACAGTAGATTACATATGCCCATTTTCTTCAGATCAACCCTTTTTTGAGAGTGAGTGAAAAGTGGGAGGGTAGGAGCCCAAATTTGATGGAAAAGTGGTCCATTGCTCCATAAGATCATTTATCTTCATTGTTTGCTTTTATTTTAGTGAAACATGTACTGAGTATGTGGTCAAAGAATAAATAAAGCAACAATTTAACATTTCAGTATTAGATAATTTCATGTATTAACAGGAGTTAGGAAACATCATATTTCCTATAACTGTAAACTTCTCCTGCAAAGGCCCCTGCTGTGGCCCCTCCTGACACCTCATTTACAGTTTACACTTATGCTCACATCAAACTAGTTGTCTGTCAGCATCCAGTGGATGGTGTTTGTTTCACATTATACTTCTAATTGGAACAAATTCATACTATAATTTTTCTCTTAGGGAAAAATCAGTTAACAATGCTTGTTTGGATTCCCATTATATTTTTAAGGTCAGGGAGGTCTCTTTTACTTTTCAAGTCACAAGTCAAAGTTTTTATGATTTGCAAATGAAGTGGTTTTTCATCTTCTGCTATTAGACAGCCAAGTTATAAGAGAGTTCCTTCTACAACAAATAAATTAAACATTTAAATAATTTACAGCTGCAGGTATGTTTGCCAGAGAAGAATAACTGAATAAAGTCAACAGATTAAACGTTCCCCTGGCAGTCAGTGAGTGTATGAGATACAGCACCTGGGCTGCCCCATTGGGTCTCGTCATTAAATCACAGGCAAGCACTCAGAATCCGAGGGTCCTAGGGGACCACAGGAACTGACTTTGGAGGTGGAGCTTTTGTTCCCTTTTAGGTGTCACAGCAATCACTACACTAGATCTCAGGGAGTGTGATGCTCTCAGAACAATAGAGAGAAAGGAAAGGGAGAGACGAGGGAGGCAGGGAAAGACAGAAAGAGGCTGCATGTTTCAATGAGCGAACAGTTCAGTTATTTATGAGTCACCAAATGGAGACTTCATCAACACAAGTGTATATTTTCACAATCTCAGAGCAAAAGTGAAAAAGAGGGAATATTTTGTGTATGGAACCAATATTTATCCCTGTCAAGGTAGAAAAAGAAATGGCTGGAAAAAATAGACACTATTTCCCTCTTTCCATTTCCTAGGTTTTGACCAGCACCTGCTTTTGCCTAGAGAAGGAAGGATCACTCTACAGAGCTGATCACAACAGCCGAGAAACATCAGGGCGCAGGATCCATATGTGACATCCAAGTCCACTTTTACCATGAGCCAGAGGACCAGGGAAAATGTCAGCTTCTTCCTGCCTCTTCTTGGGAAAGTTTTACGCACTAGAAACCAGTCATCTCATCTTTAAGAAATCAAACTTATTAATCAAAATAGGGTTTTAAATTTGTCCATTTAATGATGGGAGAGTTCAGGCAGTCTGTGGAAAGTTGGGGCAGGAAGGCAACAGATATATATTTAGTCTCTGAAAATTCAACTTTTAGTTCATATTCATTGCACCCAGTAGACAAACAGAGTCCCTTTAAACAAAACATACCTTCTTCTAGGCTTTCAAGGTCTTAAGGGACTCTAAGTGCTTTAAGGAAAATATGAGAGTTGAACTATATTTATACTTCTTAACCACTGTTGGCACAGCTTCTCTGGAATGGGATAGGCAGAAAGAGGGAAAAAATCATCCCAGGTGTATTGTACAATGGCATCTCTAGTAATTACCGCACTTATGGGGTTGAGAATTAGGAGAGAGGATAAGGGTGGTAGTGGTGATGATTTTAAGTGCCTGACTCCACACGGTCTCTAAATTTGAGGTAAAACCATTAAACTGAGTGCCTTGCCGAATTTTCTCTGGGTGCGCTGGCCTTTCCATTTTCATTTAGGAAGAAAGGGTGGAAAGACAGTTTCCCAGGCCTGGTTTGTGAACATGGCCTTGAAAATGTCGACATATTGTTGTCTTGTTGAGTCTGCAGTCAGGAAGGCAGAAATCACTGCGGCAAAGCAGGTGTGAGTGCCCCCGCTTCAGAGGCCGTTCACTTTGAAGCAGGAAAATCAAGGACGCGGGTACCTTCAAGGAAACAAGGATATAATTATCACAACACCCAATTTGCCAGTGACCTTCCATTCCTCAGGCCTGCCCGCCTCCCTTTGCTGGCAGCCGCCCAGGTCCGCACAGACTGAGCCCTGTGTCCGGGGCTGCCTAGGGGGAGGAGCGACCCACTCACGCGCCTTTTGAAAGGGTTCTTAATCTCTCTCTACTCGCTGCTCTTGGTGACATAAATCCACCAGCCCAAGGGGCCTCAGATCCCCCCACAGAGGGAGGCCCATTCAGACCAGGTGGAGTCTGAGCAGCTAAGGCGCAGAATTTATGCTTCCTCTCACCTGGGCCTGCGCCTGTGGCCTCAACCCCGCTCTGTTTCTGAAGGTTTGAGCAGAACCTCCCAGCGCCTTGCCAAGCCTGCCATCGTCACCCTCAGCCGTAGAAACGGACTCTCAAGGCCGTTGGAAGCGAGTATCAGTGACGCTCAACTTCTTTATTATATTTGAAATGCTGAAAGCAGAAGCCTAATAAAATGAGTTCAGAAAAAACAAAAATAGCTATAAATTACCATTTGAAAGGGGTGGCTAAAGAACCTCGTCTACTGAAAATACATAAGGGGTATCTCTCAGTTTCAGCAATCGCCCAGCATTTGGCTTCCTTTCCTTTACTGTGCAAAAGCCTGAGCTGCATTGTCTTAGCATGTGTTTGTTTCTGCTTCTATCATGAGTCAAGTGGCCAGAATCAAGTTACAGCAACATTCCCTACCAGACTCCTTCATCCCCCCAGCCTTGGTCCAAAAGGGGACGTTGAATTGTATTTAATTCTTGTAGACCACAGGGAATTGATCCTATATTAACATCAATCAATATTCATTACATGTTTACATTTTATTTAGTTTACAACAGGAGCAAAAGTCTATTTTCTTGACTTCATAAAGACTGCCTATGCTAAACTGATATACTTAATGAAAAACACCAGAAGTATTATTCCCTGTAATGTCAGAAATAAGCAACACAATGTCCATATCACTGTTATCATTATATAATATTTAGAAAATTCTAGACCAGTTCTCAACTGAGGGCAATTTTTCTTTCCAGGGGACACTTGGCAATGTCTGGAGACATTTTTGGTGTCATAACTGTGAAGGACAGTACTACTGGCATCTATGAGAAGATTCCATGGAGGCTGCTAAAATCCTGCAATAAACAGAACAGCCTCCCATAAAAAAGAATTATCCAGCTCAGAGTGTCAATAGTGTGAATGTTGAGAAACCCTATTCAATATAGTGCAATAACATGAAACATAAAGAAATAAAATTTAGAAAAGAACTAAATTTCATTGTCACTATTTGCAGTTGAAATGACTCACCTAGAAAAAAAAAACAATTAAACATTATTAAAATGTCTAAAATAGTGAATATGGTAGCTGGATAAGATGTTTCCAGTTATGTGACAGAGTAAGAGTCTTGAATTTTTCCTATGGGTTTATTTTCTATTCTACAAAACTTTTCACATATTCCATGAAACAAAATAATTAGTTTCATAAAATAATACCCAGGAGGTTATAAGATGACTCTTGTATTTCAAAACTATGGAAACAAGAAATTTTATTGGCCTAGGCCACAGCACTATAATACAAAACATTATAGGAAACCCAAATATCTTCCTAAACCATATATATATATCCCTCTTAGCAGATAAAAACTTCTTTAGTTGTTTTTAATTTTTTTAATGAGGGTAGTATTCAAATGTGTCATGTTTTTTTAATAATAGTATTCAAATATGTCATGGGAAATCAATTGATAATCTGTAACAATAGATCATTATGATCCAGTAGACGTAAGCTTCTTGAGAAGAGAGCTCCTACCGTATTCAACTTTCTATTTCATATTTAACACATATCAGAATCTCAATAAACTTTTGTGAATTAATGAAATAAAGAAGAATAAACATGATGTTTTAACTCACTAGTCAAAAATTATCGTACAATTCTAGCAATTGTAATTCAGTTTTTAGAAACCCACATCTGAAAGACTGAGTGAATTTTCAAGATTTTAATAGGATGTTTTTGCTTCATGTTGGCAGTATAAAATATAAAGGCTAAAAATTTTGTGAGTGAACAGGAATCAACCACTGATGTTTTAGGAAGAGCAGTAAACTCACTTTTTAAAAGTTAAAGACTTAAAAGCATCTAAAATATCTATATGCACATACCATCAGAATGTCAATGATTTCCTTGATTTCCACTGCTTTTCATGATAAGCCTTGAAAGCTTGAGGGAAAGGGAGAGAGGAAAGAAACAGGAAAGTCAAATAAAGAGAAAGTCAATCTAGAGAGATAATCAAAAGCCTTCACCTTCTTTATCCCTTCCATTCAGCCTCGCAGGTTCTCACCAGAATGCTTGCTTCTCAATGTTTAATAGCATTTATTCCATGGTTTCAAGGGCTGAAATTCCCATGATCCAGTTTCATATAAGACCATTTGAAATGTTGTATTAGGTCAGATTCATGGTTCAAGAAGTCTCAGATCTAACTTCATTGTTCTCTTTGATATAAATTTCACAGTTTTGAGACAAGGACGGTAATAACTACCATTCATTGAGCACTTACTGTGTGAAAAAAAGTAACCTACTTTAAAAACTTTTCATCTGTTATCTCAGCTACCCTCCCTACAGCCCTCATTAAAAGGTGCAATTTTAGAAAGGGTGCCAGGGAAGGCGTCACTGAGAAGGTGACAGCTGAGTAGAGGCATGAAGGAAACACGAGAGCTAACCACATGTGCATCTGGGGAGAGAACCTTCCAGGCAGAGGGAAGGGCAAGAGCAGAGGCTCTGAGGCAGGGGTGTGCCTGCCCTGGTGTCTGAGGAACAGCTAAGAGTCCAGTGTGGCAGGAGAGTGGGCGAGGAAGAGAGCAGGAGGACAAGCAGCAGGGAATGGAGCTGGACCTAAGTCTCTAGGGCCACAGTAACGACTCTTCTCAGAGAGATGGGAAGCAGCTAGCAGGTTCTGAACAGAAGAGTGCTGGGATCTGACTTACACCTCTGAGCAGCTCCTCTGGCTGCTGTTGGGAATAGACTGATGGGACAAGGATAAAACCCGAGAGAACAAAGAGGAGGATGTTGTAGTACATGGGTAAGAGATGAAGTTCAAGGTCAAGGCAATGGCAATGAAAGCAGTTAAAAAGGGTCAATCTTGGACATATATTGAAGGTATAGCCAGACGGATTTGGGTGTAAGTAAAACAGGGAACAGGAAGATGCCAAGGTTTTTGGCTCAAGTAGCTGCAGGAATGGAGTTGTCACTGACGGAGATGGAGAGGTTTGAGGGGCCTGTTGGACACGGAGGGAGGCGTGGAGAGGTCTGGGTTGCAGGTAGAGCCCATGCTCTAGCTATTACCTAGAGAGCTTGGGATTTGGAGCTTTGCACCTGCTTACGGGAGTGGGAGGGATAACTTTCCAGAAGTGACAAGAATGAAAAAAATATAATTAGAAAGTCTCAAAACTTAGTTTGAGTTATGACTTTTAAACACCTAGTCCTCCCAAGCTTTTCCTGATCATGGGGCCCTTTTTCTACCCTAACCGCCCCATCTCCTGTGCCAAATAAAAGCTATGTATGGACCACCATTCAACCGGAACCGCAGTTTTCAACCAAATTCTTCATCGGCGGGGAGCCTCCTTAGTGGGCCCAATGCCCTGCCTGCCTGGGGCCGCTGGGACCTGCCACCTAAGTGAGACAGCCACCTCCTCCAGGCAGTCTCCTTGGAACGGGAGAACCTTGTCTCTCCTCCTGCAGAGCGAAAATAACCGGGACTGTGAGGATCCGGAGGTGGAAAGACTGCAGGACACAGACTCTCACCCTCTGTTTTGGGGATTGAGCCGAGAATGGAAACTGAAAATTAAAATCAAAACAAGACAATAGAAGAAGAAAGCACTGAAAAGAAAAAAATGATGTAGAAAAAAGAGAGTCTCGAGTTAAACAGGTGGTTGCTGACATTGCTAAGCCAGTAGGCTTCTGGTATGGAGACACAAGGAGAGAGTTCTTTGAGAGAAGACAGAAAAATGTAGAGATGGATATTTAGATACACTTCTAGTGTAATTTAACAAAATGAAAAGATTGACCACTGGTGGAAAGTAATAGCCAGAGCATTGTAAAGTTCAGCTGTTGTAGAGC
>PVKY010009815.1:0-13094 GCA_004027775.1 Bradypus variegatus
ATAGCCTTAGCTCTGCTCAATGCTGCAATTCCGTCAGTTACTGCAGAGAGTGCCGAACCGGGCATTGTGACATTTGAGAAAAGACACATAGGGTAGTGTTGTTATTAACAACTTCTTAATCATTAAACCCTGGGTTTTCTAAATGTACTGGTATGTGTTTACTTACCTCCAGAACCGCAATGCATAGTTTTGACAGAACATATTGCCCAAGTTTAGCCATATGATTCTAGAACGTTACCTTAGAATGAGCTGGTGCCCAGAGCCCCAGGACCCGAGAGCTGTTTCTTGTCACTGGACGTGCTGTTCCTCGTCTGTCTGGCTGCCTGGGGATGTGAGAGGTGGGCTGCCCACCTCCGCACTCCTGGAAGACCTCGAGAAGCTGTTCCAGGGGTGCTGCCCGTGTCAGCTTTGTGCCCAGGAGGGTCCGTGTCAGCTTTGTGCCCACGTTACTTCGTGTCTAGGGGCCCTCGTGTCATCTTCGCGCCTGGTGGCGCCTGCGTCAGCTTTGTGCCTGGTGGTCATAGGAGGTGAGGGAGAAGCGGCAGAGCTGCACTGTCCGCAGTGGTGGCTGCTGGCCACGTGTGGCTTTTAGATGTAAATTAAGCAAAAGTTGAAGATCGGCCCCTCAGCCGCGCTAGCCACACGCTAGCCACACGTGCCGTGCCCCGGAGCCGCCGGTGGCCGCCGTGGTCTCGGGGAGGGGCGGGGTGGGCAGCTCAGCCGGGACCCGACGAGGAGGGGTCACCTGTGACGGCCACGCCCCTCCAGAGGTGGCAGTGGGGGGCCTCGCTGGGGTTTCCACACACACGGCTGAGCCGGAAGATGCCTTCGAGGTTTTGAGAAGAATAAATTTACTTCCTCATCTTCATTTGTGACAGAAAGGGTCAAAACTTTTCTTCACTGTGAAGAATTCTGTGAAAAGCTTTTGGAAAATTGAACAGGGGCAGAGCTGGCATTTGAACTTCTGGAAAGATGGAACCACGTGTGTTTAGCCGTCACTTGGTGGCTGGCACCAGGTTCTGTGGTTATGTCGTCATACTCAAGATGCTTTTTCTCGAGGTGGTGAAGACAACGTGTAATGTTGGCGTTGACTAAAAACCCCAGAACGCTTTGTTACTTAGCGCCATTTAGTTTTCTAAAAGGGTAGTTGGGCATTTAAGTGGTTTCAGCTGACAAATAGCCCAGTACCGGGGTAAGATATTATTTATCAGAGTGTTACGTTTTGACGGCACTTCATAGGGAGTGTCAGGAAAGTCAGCGAAGGGCACAAGGAAACGTTTGTCTTCATGACCCACGCCCTTCCCGGGAAGGCTAGCTGCTGTGGGCTGACGCGCAGAAACGCAGAGCGCTGTCGGCGAGGGTGAGGGGCTAGGGGTGCCCATGTCCACCTAGCTGGGGCGCTGGGTCGAGCTGCTCCCTGGCCCCTGTTCACGCGGTCCCTTCTCTCCCCTGGCCGGCCCCAGCCTCTTCCACCTCCGCAGCCCCCAGCGCTCTGCCCTGATGGGGGCTGCCACTGAGGGCTGGGCCAAGGCCACAGCTGCAGGGTCTTCCCTGGAGCCGAGCTGGCCTGGATGGTGGTGGTGCCCGGATGCCTGTATCTTCCCACCCCGATAGCCATCACCACCCGAGTGACGAGGCCTTCGGTCCTCCACCTCCGAGGAGCCTTCCCTTCCCGGCCACCCCGAGGGAGGGTAGGGCTCCTTCCAGGGACACCGCCGGCCCCGTTGCCAGCAGCTCCCTGCCACCCTCCCGGAGCTCAGCAGCAGTGTCTGTGACTCGTGTTCTCTAGTGTTTGTTACGGCAGTCGCTGAGTTTGAGTTCCAGCCTTTACCTATGTCAGATGGGACGGCCCTGAGATGAGGGGCCTCTGGGTCGGGCTTCTGTCTCTCTGAGGCCCGGGAGTAACGCTAGGCCCCTGTTGTTGCTTACGAGCAGGCGAACAGACCCCGCGCCTTTCCAGGTGTGGTGTGTCTGTGGCAGATAGCAAGGGCTACCCTGCCTGCCTGCGGCTCTGCCCGCCAGCTCCTGCCTGCTGGCCCCTGCCCGCAGCTCTGCCCGTGGCTCTGCCCACCAGCCCCTGCCCACGGTCTACCCATGGCTCCTGTCCGCAGCTCTGCCTGCAGCTCGACCCGGCTCTGCCTGCCAGCCCCTGCCCGCGGCTCTGCCCACTGGCCCCTGCCCGCGACTCTGCCCGTGGCCCCTGCCTGTGGTTCTACCCATGGCTCCTGCCCGCAGCTCTGCCTGCAACTCGACTCCTGGCTCTGCCTGCCAGCCCCTGCCCGTGGCTCTGCACATGGCTCATTCCCTGCCTGTTGAGGGCCTTCTGTTGTGAGAGGGGCCCTGATAGCCGAACGGGGACCCTGCTGGAGAGGGGCTTTAGGTTGTTACTCCAGATATGCTAGACTGGAAGTTAGCAATGTGTTCTACCCTGCCGTGGAAGCTGTAGTAATGCATTTTGGCAAGTTGGAATGCCATGTTTACAAGATGTTTAATGTGTTTATTTGTGGGATCTAGCTAGAATTTTAACGCACTAGCTGTGGGTATTCTTATTCCATAACGTTGGGCCAGCATTTAATTATTCCAAGCAGTACCTGAAGGTGGTAACTCTGAGTTTCTGTACACTCATTGTTTATCCTTACAACGGTGCCAGGAGTGTAGGAGAGCATGCGATCTCCCTGTTTTCGGGGGACTGACTTTCCCCTAAAAGGCAGGTGCCTAGTCCAGCCTGTGCTGCTTCGTGGAGAGCCGGCACAGTCTCGGCGGTAACCGTGAGCCCTGAGGAGGTCCTGTCTGCTGGCCTCAGCGTGGACATCCGCCTGCTGACCTGACAGGCCTGCTCTGGCCAGTAGCAGTGTGAAGCGGAGGGAGAGTGATGCCTCGTACTTTAAATCAGCCTGTTCTTCCGATGGAAGAGGGAAGGTTGAATGCCTGGATGTCGTTCCCGGACAGAGAGAATCTTTTCTCCAGAAATCTCAGAGTTTGATAGATACTTTGGAAAAATTGTCTTCTAATGTTGCATTGTTTTTACATTTTTGGATTACTAAAAAAAAAAATGGACTGTGGTTGTCTAAATTGAAACCAGGCTTGGGAAGGTTTTCTTGCATTCAATATTTTGGTTTTACTTTTTTATTAAATATCGTAACGTTAGGTCCCGCGATGGCCTGACTGATTTGCGGGGCGGGTGACTTGAATGAGAGCGTGTCGTGCTTGTTTCCTGCTCCTGGCATCCCACAGCCTTGCCTTCAGAGCTCCTGCTGAGCGTCCGGAACGGTTATTGCACGTGCCCTGGGTGAGGGGCAGCGGAAGGCCCACGTCGGGCGAGGTGGCATTGAAGTCGCCCTGGAGCAGGGGCAGAAGAGGAGAATGTTCCTTCCTTCTGTGGGAGCCCTCCTGGGCTGGGCAGGAGAACTGTACCCCTGCCCTGCGGGGGCTGTGCTGCTGGCCGTGCAGCCAGCCCTGTTTCATCTTGTCTTTTACTCTTTGCTTAATTGTTCAAGCTTAGATTGGAAGCAGGCGAGTTAGGCGAGCGGTGATTCCCAAGGACTGAGTGATTTGGCCTTTCTGTCTTTCCTTAAACTCTTGGAAGAGGACGCCCCGACCTGCCCCCCGCGGCTCCCTGGGCTGCTGCCCCCAGCCTCAGGACTGGCCCATGGTGCAGCGAGGGGCGGCTGCCAGGGAGGGCCGGGGCTCGCCTGGGACCTCACAGCCCCTGGAAACCCACTCGAGTGCTTTGTTCAGGAAGAGCCGCCCATGGGAGTCTTCAGGAGAAACTCGGGGTGTTGGAGACTGAGCCCCCCTAGCTCTAGGCGCTCTCCTTGTCTGTGGGTACTGGGTTTGGGGAACTCAGTGGCTTGCGGGGCAAGCCCCCAGCTGCTGGGACTCCCGAGGCTTTGCAGTGTCCCCGAAGACCTGCACATCGCTTTCTGGTCTCCATACCCCTTCCTTGTGCCTCCGCCTCCCGCTCAGGCCTGTCGATGTTCCGTGGCACGAGGCACTCAAGGGTGGCACTGAGGCTGCTCAAGAGCTGGGGGCCCACAGCTGCCCCTTCAGAGCCCAGGTGGGGTGGGGGGCGGTTCACAGCCGCCGTGGTCGTGCTTTACTGAGCTGCAGTAACTCGAAGTCACCTTTCCGTTCTCTCGGGATCCTGTCATCTTGTTAACATAAAGTCAGCACAGTGATTCTTTCAGATAACTTCAAATGCCTTTGGAAGCTTGTTGATATTGGATACTGACACAGTTCACACTACTCACCTGTGGAATAAACCACATGGTGTCATTCCACTCACCAGGGCTTCATTTCATTATAGTTAAGAGGAGAAAAGAAACTGGATTTTTAGTGGCCAGATATACATTTCAGTGTCATACTGTTGTAATGATGAGGATGAAAAGTCTGGTTATGTTTAATTGTAACTAATATGTTTTCTCTTTTATTCATTAGACTTCATGAGGAAATAATTGACTTTTATAACTTCATGTCCCCTTGTCCTGAAGAAGCAGCTATGAGGAGAGAAGTGGTTAAGCGGATTGAAACTGTTATTAAAGATCTTTGGCCAGCAGCTGATGTGGGTATTTCACTTATGTTTCTCTGTCATGTGCCGGTCCGTTTAGACACGTTGCGATGGTGCTGTGTCGTCTGTCTTTGGCCCCCGGCGGGTTCCCAAAGTCGGCTGCACCTGGGAACTGGTGGGAGTGCAGCCCCCAGGCCGTGCCCCAGCCCCTCGCCTCCAGCATGCCCTCGTGGGACTCGGGCATTTGGGAACCGGAACAGGCAACACCAGCCGACCCTGTGGCCATACGGACACCCCCTGGCCTCCTGTTCTCCTCCATCCCGTTCCTGGCCTACCTGGGGAAGGGGCTGGGGGTCCCCAGGCCACTGACGGGCAGCGTTTTAGCCCCCTCGTCTGTGAAGATGGCGGCCAGCATTTTCCCTTTAAACCGTGGTGCCCTGGGACAGAGCCGCCCCTGTGCTTTAGTTGCTGTTCACCGAGTTGTCCGAGGCCTGTGGGCTTTTGTGGGTGTGGGGGAGTCAGTAATTATTTCATCTCTTTATTTTGAGTTTTAAAAAATTCCTTTTGGGGGCAGGCCTTGAAGGGCTAAGGGGATATTTTAGTTGATGGTTGGATTGTTTGTGATTCCCTCACCTCCGCCAGCTTGCACGATAGATGTTTACCCTAGCGTAGTAGTGAGGCCTTCGTCCTGGTCAGGAATAATGGGACTGTGATGATGTGCATTGCATCAGTCCTTTAGGACAGCTTGTCTTTCTTTCAGGTTCAGATATTCGGCAGCTTCAGCACAGGCCTCTACCTTCCAACCAGGTGAGTGCCTGACCCCACTCTGGGTCCGCGCTTGGGGCCCTTGCCTGGGAGGGAGTGTGGCCTGTGTGTGAGCCTGCGGGCAGGTGCCTTGGCTCACAGCCAAGGGTGGGAATGCTAAAGGAAAAGGCAGGGGCGCACAGAGGGGAACTGGCAGAAAATAAAGCTTAGCTCAGTGTTATAATGCCCTGGTTGCCGTGCATTTTCCCTTTGCACTGGATTCAACGGGGCACAGAAATACCGGGCACCAGAATCATAAAGATAACCCACGAGAGGGACCATTGTTTTCTGCTGATAATTCTGGACAAGGATTTGAAAATTGGTCTTAGGTTTGTTTTAATGAAAACATAGGCACACTTCTATTTAAACACTATTTTTTAAAGAGTTGTATTTTATAGAAAAGTGTCAAGTAGGTTTTTGTACTTGTAAATTTCTTTTCCAGTTTTTCCACATTAAGAACTCTCCATGTCCAATTAAATTTCGTCTGTTGTTTCATTTAAAAGCTGTCTTTCCTTTTGACCCATCTAGCTTTTGGAGGCTAAAGAGGGCTGCAGTCTCGCATTCGCGGGTTGGCGCTGAGGGATGGGTGGGGAAATGCACAGATCGAGGTGTCTGGGGATCGCTGCACCGGCAGAGGCTGGCGGCGACGGAGCACTGGGGACGCTCTGTGGGGGCAGGCGTTCTCCCTGAGCTCCCCTGAACCGCCTAGCGATGTGGGCGGAATCTTGTAACCTTTCTGCTTTTCACATAGCTCATATGTTGCATTTATTTCCCTCTTAATGGGGTGCTGTGCTGGCCTTGGGGGGGGTGCTCTGGCCCTGTAGTGAGGGCAGCAGGGACTGACAAGCCCTTTACCTTCTGTCCAGTGACATAGATTTAGTGGTCTTTGGAAAGTGGGAGCGCCCTCCTCTACAGCTGCTGGAGCAAGCCCTGCGGAAGCACAATGTGGCCGAGCCGTGTTCCATCAAAGTCCTCGACAAGGCGACAGTAAGTGGGGTGGCTCTGAGCCCCCCGGCCCTGGCTGCAGGAGGCCCTGTCAGGCACCAGCAGGCAGCCTGTGCATGCCAACGTTTCTCGGTTGTAGTTTGAAGGTTTCTCTCCTTTCTGGTATAAGCCTGCTTCATCAACCCACGTGGGGTCCAAGAAATTCTGGAGGATGGACAAAATGATTTAGCAGTTGTTACTGTAACTGCTTAGTCATGTGGGCTCATAAACTTAGCATATTAGGTTCTGTTTTAGTTTCTGGCTGCTAAACAAACACCACACCACAGGTTGCCTTTCAACAGGAACTTACTGGGTCACATTTCAGAGGCCAGAAGGCTTGCTTCCTCCCAGGCTTGACCGACAATCTTTGGGGTTTCTTGGCTTTTCCATTACATGGCGGCATCTTCTCCTTTTTCCTCTGGGCCTCTTTGATTTCCAGCTTCTGGCTGCTCCCTGTGAGTTCTTTCTGTGTCTGATTTCCTTTGCTTGTAAGGACTCAGCCATGCTGGGTTAAGGCCCTCCTTCATTTGGTTTGGGCACCTTAACTAATCACATCTTCAGAGGTCCTTCTCACAACTGGGCTCACACCCCCAGGACCAGGGGTTGGGGCCTGAACATGCCTTTCGTGGGGGGTGTGATGCAATCCCAACAGTCTGCCCTCTGGACCCCACATGCAGGATACATTCATTCCATCACAAAATCTGAAAGCCTTGAGTCATTTCACTAACAACGTAAAATAGAAAGTCAATCAGTTATGGGAGTGGTCCATCTTGGTGCAAAATTTTCCTCGATCTGTAGAAATTTGAAACCTGGAAAACAAGCTTTATCTGCTTGTAAAATACAGTGGTGGGACAGGCATGGGAGAAACATTTTCATTTCAGAAGAGAGAGATTAGAAGGGAAACGGGCCACAGGTCACAGGGCAAGACTCTGTTAGATTTCAGCATCCAAGAGTCACCTGTGGATCCATGTTTTGTCCTCTGGTCCTGATGGAGCGGCCACCCCACCCCTTTCCAGTGCTTGTGCAGTGGCTATGCTCTCCAGGAACACTGGGGTGTAGGCCCCACCATCTCTGAGCATCCGGGGTGGCAGATGGCTTGCCCTTTCCTTTCCACAGATGTGAGTGGGCTGCTCTCTTGGCCCAAGGAGCTCTGTCTGGCCCAGACCTCAGCTTCCATGATTCTGTCCTTGAAATCATTCTTCCTTCAGTTTGTCCCTCCTGTGTCCCTTTCAGGCAGTGCTTCTGTTCATGCAAGTGTTGCAAAACCTTGTCAGCTTTGTGTGCAGTTCCAGGGGGTCCAAACCATCAGACAAAAGGACCTTCCCACAGAGCCTACCTGCATCACTGCGTCTCCGTTCCTGACCTCTGCTGCCGCGGCCAACTGGATCCATGTCCAGCTGTGCCCCCCTCAAAAAGGGTTGTTGAGTTACACCCTCGTGGAGACCTGCTCTGGGGACTTACTGCCCAGAGTTGAGGGAGGTCCCTGACAGCCACTGCCAGTCCTGGTTTAGGCTCCGAATTTTCCAAACCATCCAGTTCTGGTTTCTTTGTAATTAGAGTTGCGTTCTCAGTGTATCTCTCTTCTCTCTCATTTGACTAGAGGCTTCAAGGAGAAACCAGGCTGCACTTCCCATGCTT
Source organism: Bradypus variegatus (assembly GCA_004027775.1). NCBI lineage: Eukaryota > Metazoa > Chordata > Mammalia > Pilosa > Bradypodidae > Bradypus > Bradypus variegatus. The sequence goes on from PVKY010009815.1 coordinate 7,934, forward strand.
AGCTTGGAAACCTCCTCAGCTAAATAGCCAAGTTCATTCCTTGCAAGTTCTGCCTACCGTCCAACATCAGAACCCCATTTTGCCATCTCATGCCACTTCATAATAAGGATCACCTTTCTTCCAATGTCCAATAACACGTTCACGTTCATCATTTCCTTCTTTTTTCTTTTTTGAAGAAAGCGGATACATGTTCATTCATTAAGCAAGTACACACTGAGCAGAGGCCAAGGGACAGGTGGCAGGCGCTGTTCTGTTCTTGTGCTGAACATAACTCTGGGCAGCAAAAGCAAAGCAAAACAAGCATAGCTCATTTCTTAGGAAGGCTACACCGTGGTGTTTACCTTGGAGATAGGAGATGGGAGTGGTCATTTCTGCATTCATCTGCATTGCTAATTAATTTTCTTTTAACTTTGTTGAAAAATTAAAACACACAGACAAAAAAATGCAACACTTCCAACAAAACAAAGCAAAGGATTAAGAAAAACAGATAATCTAAATTAACTATTTTGCTTCTAACATGTTCTTACCATACCCCCCCAAAATTAATAAACCATATCCAAACAAAGGAATAAGAAAAACAAATAATCTAAAGTAACTATATTGCTTCCAGCATGCTCCTACCATACCTCAAGAAAATTAAGAAACCATAATCAAACAAAGGTATAAGATAGACCAAATAATCTGAAATAACTACATTGAAGCTAATTTTTTAATGCAATAGCTTTTTTTACTCCATCAAACAAATTAAAAATTCAAACACAACAAAACAAAAAATAAGAAAAACAAATAACCTAAAGTAACTGTATTGCATCCAGCATGTCCCTGCCATACCCCAACAAAATTAGCAAACCCTAACAAAACCAAGGAATAAGAAAAACAAATAACCTAAAGTAACTACATTGCTTCCAACATGAGCCTACCATACCCAAGAAAGTTTGCAAACCGTAATCATTCCTGAGCATTCCCATAACCTTGCGATTACCCTCAATAGCTTATCTGTTCTTATTAGACTTTGGTTCCCCCTTCACTAGTTGCTGTGTCTCTCTATGTCCCCTGCATTCTATGATATAAAAATATTTATTTTACATATTTTACAGAGTTCACGTTAGTGGTAACATACAATATCTCTTTTTGTGCCTGGCTTATTTCACTCAGTATTACGTTTTCAAGGTTCATCCATGTTATATGTTTCACAACCTTGTTCCTTCTTACTGCCACATAGTTTTCCATCATGTGTATATACCACATTTCGTTTATGCACCCATCTGTTGAAGGGCATTTGGATTGTTTCCATTTCTTGGCAATTGTGAATAATGGCACTATGAACATTGGTGTGCAAATATCTGTTCGTGTCACTGCTTTCAGATCTTCCAGGTATATACCGAGACGTGAAAATGCTGTATCGAAGGTTAACTCAATATCTAGTTTTCTAAGGAACTGCCAGACTGTCTTCCGGAGTGGCTGTACATTATACAGTCCCGCCAACAATGAATAAGAGTTCCAATTTCTCCCCATCCTCTCTAGCATTTGTAGTTTCCTGTTTGTTTACTGCAGCCATTCTAATTGGTGTGAGGTGATAATCTCATTGTGGTCTTAATTTGCATCTCCCTAATAACTAGTAAAGATGAACATTTTTTCATGTTTCTTAGCCATTTGTATTTCCTCTACAGTGTAATGTCTTTTTTTATCTTTTACCCGTTTGAAAATTGGGTTGTTTGTACTGTTGTCGTTGAGTTGTAGGGTTTCTTTATATATGGAAGATATCAGTCTTTTGTCAGATACTTGGTTTCCAAAAACTTTTTCCCATTGAGTTGGCTGCCTCTTTGCCTTTTTGACAAATTCCTTTGAGATATAGAAACTTCTAAGCTTGAGGAGTTCCCATTTATCTATTTTTTCTTCCATTGCTTGTGCTTTGGGTGTAAAGTCTAAGAAGTGACCTCTTAATATAAGGTCTTGAAGATGATTCCCTGTATTATCTTCTAGGAGTTTTATGATGTTATCTCTTATATTGAGGTCTTTAATCTACTTTGAGTTAATTTTTGTATAGGATGTGAGGTAGGGGTCTTCTTTCATTCTTTTGGATATGGATATCCAATTCTCCCAGCCCCATTTGTTGAAGAGACTGTTTTGTCCCAGATCAGTGGTTTTGAGGGCCATATCAAAGATCAGTCAGTTTGCTGTATCTCCAAATTCTCAGTTTGATTCCATTGATCAGTATGTGTTATCTTTGTGCCAGTACCATGCTGTTTTGACTACTGTGGCTTTATAGTAAGCTTCAAAGTCAGGAAGTGTAAGTCCTCCTGCTTCGTTTTTCTTTTTTAGAATGTTTTTAGTAATTTGAGGCATCTTTCCCTTTGAAATAAATTTGATAACCAGCTTTTCCAAGTTTGCAAAGTAGGTTGTTGGGATTTTGATTGTAATTGCATAGTGAATCTATAGATAAGTTTGGGTAGAATTCACATCTTAATTACATTTAGCCTTCCTGTCTGTGAACATGGAATATTTTTCCATCTTTTTAAGTCCCTTCTATTTCTTTTAGTAAAGTTATGTAATTTTCTGTGTATGGGTCTTTTACATCTTTGGTTAAGTTTACTCCTAGGTTCTTGATTTTTTTAGTTGCTATTGAGAATGGAATTGCTTTCTTGAGTGTCTCTTCAGTTAGGTCATTTCTAGTGTATAGGAACATTACTGCATTAATTTTGTATCCCACTACTTTGCTAAATTTGTTTGTTAGCTCTAGTAGCTGTGTTGTTGATTTCCCAGGGTTTTCCAAATATAAGATCATGTCATCTGCAAATAATGACAGTTTTGCTTCCTCCTTTCCAATTTGGATGCTTTTTATTTCTTTGTTTTGCCGGATTGCCCTGGCTAGCACTTCTAGCACAATATTGAATAATAGTAGTGACAGCTGGCATCCTTGTCTCATTCTTGATCTTAGAGGGAAGGCTTTCAGTCTGTTGCCATTGAGTACTCTGCTGGTTGTGGTTTTTCATGCATTCTGTTTATCATATTGAGGAGGTTTCCTTCTCTGCCTACCTTTTGAAGTGTTTTTATCAAACAAGGATGTTGGATTTTGTTGAATGCTTTTCAGCATCTATTGAGATGATCACTTGATTTTTCCCTTTTGATTTGTTAATGTGTCATATTGATTTTCTTATGTTGAACCATCCTTGCATGACTGGAGTGAACCCCACTTGGTCATGGTATATGATTTTTTTTGTGTGTCTTTGGATTTGATTTGCAGGTATTTTCTTGAGAATTTTTGCATCTGTGTTTATGAGGGAGGTTGGCCTGTAGTTTTCCCTTCTTGTAGCATCTTTACCTGGTTTTGGAATTAGAGTGTTGTTAGCTTCATAACATGAGTTCGCTAGTGTTCCATTTTCTTCAATTTTTTGGAAGAGTTTAAGTAAGATTGGTGTCAGTTCTTTGTGGAAAGTTTAGTAGAATTCCCCTGTGAAGCCATCTGGCTCTGGACATATATTTGTGGGAGGCCTTTTGATGACTGATTGGATCTCTTTGCTTGTGATTGGTTGGTTGAGTTCTTCTGCTTCTCTCTAGACAGTCTAGGTTGTTCATGTGTTTCCAAGAAATTGTCCATTTCCTCTACATTGTCTTGTTTGTTGGCCTATCATAGTATCCGCTTATGATTTTTTAAATTTCTTTGGTATCAGCAGTAATATCACTTCTCTCATTTATTATTTTGTTTATGTGGGTCTTCTGTTTGATTTTCTGAGTCTAGCTAAGGGCTTTTCAGTCTTGTTTCTCTTCTTAAAGAACCAACTTTTGGTGTTATTTATTCTATTGTTTTCTTTTTCTATGTCATTTATTTCTGCCTTAATCCTTGTTATTTCTTTTCTTCTTGATTTAGGATTAGTTTGCTGTTCATTTTCTAGCTTCTTCAGTTGTTCCATTTGTTCTTTGATTTTAGCTCTTCTTTTTTTAATGTTTGCATTTAGAGCTATAAATTTCTCCCTCAATACTGCCTTTGCTGCATCCGGTAAGTTTTGATATGTTATGCTCATTTTCATTCATCTCTAGATATTTAGCAATTTCTCTTGCTATTTCTTCTTTAACCCACTGATTGTTTAGGAGTGTGTTGTTTAACCTCCAGATATTTGTGAATATTCTAAATCTTTGATGGTTATTGACTTTTATTTGTATTCCATTGTGATCAGAGAATGTGGTTTGAATAATTTCTGTCTTTTCAAATTTATTGAGGCTTGTTTTGTGGCCTAGCATATGATCTATTCTGGAGAAAGTTCTGTGGGCACTAGAGACGAATGTATGTCCTGGTGATTTGGGATGTAATGCTCTACGTATATCTGTTAATTCAAATTCATTTATCACATTGTTTAGGTTTTCAGTTTCCTTATTGGTCCTCTGTTTGGATGATCTATCTATAGTAGAGAGTGATGTACTGAGGTCCCCCACAATTATTGTGGAAACATCTGTTGCTTCCTTCAGTTTTGCTTCCTTCAGTTTTGCTAATGTTTGTCTCATGTACTTTGGGACACCTTGATTGGTGTCCCAAATCATAACATTTATGATTGTTATTTCTTGTTGTTGAATTGTCCCTTTTATTAGTATATAGCGTCCTTCTTTCTTTGTCCGCTATGACGTCCTTACATTTAAAGTCTAGTTTATCTGAGATTAATATTGCTAGCCCTGCTTTCTTTTGGCTGTAGCTTGCATGGAATATTTTTTTCCATCTTTTCATTTTCAATTTCTTTGTGTCTCTGGGTCTAAGATGAGTTTCTTGTAAGCAACATATTGTTGGTTCATATTTTTGAATCCATTCTTCCAATCATATCTTTTAATTGGGGAGTTTCATCCATTCACGTTTGGTATTGTTACTGTGAAGGCAGTTATTGAATCCTCTGTCATATCCTTTGGTTTTTATTTGTCAGATATAGTTTTTCACCTTCTCTCTTTATTTCTTTTAGCATATCCTTACTACAACTCTAGTTCTGTGCTCTTCTCCATACCTCTCTCTCTTTTTTTTTCTCAGTTGGTAGGGCTTCCTTCAGTATTTCTTATAGGGCAGCTCTCCTGTTAGTGCATTCTCTCAGAATTGTTTGTCTGTGAAGGTTTTAAACTCTCCCTCGAATTTGAAGGAGATCTTTGCTGGATAAAAAATTCTTGGTTGGCAATTTTTCTCTTT
>PVKY010009816.1:0-13057 GCA_004027775.1 Bradypus variegatus
ATCGAGGGCATGGCTGAACATGAAATAAATGTTTCCTCTGGCTCCGTATATGGGAATTTATGGGAAGATGTTGGAGTGGTTCATGGGATGGAACGGAAGCTCCACTGCAGAGTCAGGCTTGGAAGAGGCAAGATGAAGGAGTGAACTCATGTTTCACCAGCCTCCTGTCTCCCAAACCAGGCAACAGGTTGGATTCATGACCTGGTCAACCAAGTGAGAGGATGACCACAGAGCAGAAGAGGAGTCTGGGGTCAGAGGTGGCCAGGAGAAGTAAGCTCATATCCACCCCACTCTCCAGATCACAGAGATCTTGAGACCATTTAGGGCTTCCCTAGTGAGCAGAATGGAGGTTCTCAGCAACATTACCCAGCTCTCGGGGGTCCAGGAGACCCCAGATGGCATGGTAAGTGATATACAGGTGAGAAAAGTGAGGCTCAGAGAGGTGAAGTCCCAGCCATAAGCAAGTGTGCACCTGCCTCACCACTTCTGCCTGGTTTTCGATGCAGTGGGTGGTAGAGACACATCCTCCAGGGGGGTCTGAGGGACCCAAAAGCCTTCCCTTCTCCATATAACTGGCACCAATAGCTAGAATGATCAATCTATCCAATTTTTTTTTTCTCTTTCAGGTCATCTGGGTGTTTCCTCTGCAGACTATTTCAGTCATTGTAGACTTTTGGGGCCACCAGCCAACAGACACACACAAATAGTTTTCACAAAGTAGCTTCCATCATTAGAACCCTATAAAAAGTTGCTAGAAAGAGTCTGCACTTGTGTTAATTTGCTTAACCCTTAGTCCAGCTCTGTGTGGAAGGCAGAAGATGACAAAAGACATCCTAAGAAGTTTTACGGAATTTTCCTCAAGGGGAAGGTGATGATGTGTGTTGGGGGAGGCAGGGGGATGCTGACCTGGTACTGCAAACATCTGGACACCTCTTTACCTGGTCCAGGAATAGGCTAAGCACAGTGTGAAACCCTACAGAGCCTGCCCTTCTAGCACCTGACTGCCTGCCTTCTGCAGGGACCCATCTCTCCTTACACTTACACGTGAAGGTTTACCAAGCGCCTCCTCTCATCTAATCCATGAACACCCTACCTCTGAAGGTATTATCATCCCTATTTTATAGACAAGGAAACCAGGATCTGAGAGATGAAATGGTTAATCCAAGGTCATCTAGTAAATAAAAGGCGCTGAGTGCCCCGAGGGTGTGACTTGGCTGGCGAGTGCCAGCCACCTCGTGCAGTGCTCCTGGAGACAAGGCAGGTGGGCATGCCAAATGGCCAGTCGGGACTACAGGTCAGCAAGGTCTGAGGACGGCCTATTGGATGGAGAGTCCAGAAGCACCTCGAATTCATCCGTCTTACCTCCCCCTCTGGTGTCTAGTGCTTTTGGGAGCTTCTTTTTCCCTTAGAAGGAAGGCAAGAGGTTTGGAGGGATGAGGGCCCAGGGTACTGGCCCAGAGTCCGACTCGCCTCCTGCCACTTCCTGCATTTAGAGGCTGGGAAAGGCCTTTTTGAGTCAGTAGAACTCTTAGCCTTTGAGAAAGGAAATGAAAGAACCCCAACTTTTAAAATGGATACAAAAGGTGTCGAAATGGCCCCTCCAGCAAACTCCACCTTGGGGTCTCCCCAATGGGAGAAGTGGCTGAAAACCACACAGAAGTGAAAAAGGCAAGGAACCAAACCAGACCCCTGTATTCACCTATTACTTATGAAGTCGGACTGTTCATTAGAAATAGTCTGCAGAGATTTGACATTTGGGAATTACTGTCAAAATGTTTAAGGTATTTTTTTTTACAAGACTCCTTACCTTTTAGTACATTCTGAAATATTTCAGTTGAGATGCTGTGATGTCTTTCCTTGTTTCAATATAATGGTAGTGAAGGGGAAGCCCCGTAGAGATGAAACCCCAAAGACCTTGAGCTGACTGTTGAAGCTCAACAGTGGACACACGAGATTCGTTGTGTCAGAAACAGCAAGCTTATACAGCTCAACCAAATTCCTTCTACTGTTGTATACATGTTTTGAAATTTTCTATGATAGAAAGTTTTTGTTGTGTTGTTTTAGGTTAAAAAGTCCGAGTGGTGCATAATGACAGCGCGACTTCCCTGGCTCTTAAGCAATTAAAAGTTGAAAAGAGGAAAAAGAAAAAAAAAGGCAAAGGCAGACAGCTTCAGGAGGCGACAGGTCCGGCGCTGCCTAGCCCGGGCGCCCCCGATCTGCCTTCCCCTAGAGCTACAATTCATCCCCCAAACACCCACGCGTCACCCGGTCCATTCATCCGTCCTCCCAGCTCTCCACCTGGCCATCCATCAGGTCGTCTACCTGGCCTTCCAGCCGGTCAACCTCCTGCTCCAGGACCCGCTGACACCCCCTTTACCTGCCACGCTTGGAAGCGGAACCTCGAATCTCGCGGCGCCCCTTGCCCCTGTCCTGGTCACCCGCCCCGCGGCGCGCCCGGCACTCACCGGCTGCGCTCCTCGCGTCGCCGCGCTGAGGACGAAACTGAAAGCAGGCAAAGCGAGCCGCCGCGGGGCTGGTGCACGGAGCCGGCGGCCGCTGCCGGGAAATCACGTGGATTCGAGGTACCAGCCCCAGCGCGGGCGTGTGCTGGGCGGGCCCGGTGCCTCCGCGGCCCCCTGCGCCCGCAGGTGCTCAGCGCCGCTTTACGGGCTGGACCCGGGGCTGATTCCAAGGGACGCGGGGTCCCTAGCCCCACGTGGACATGGAACTGAGGCATAGGCGAGGAGCGTGAGCGTGTGGGGACTCAGGGAGCCACGGGTAGACCCCAGAGTGGGGTGCACCCGTCTGTACCTCCTTGGAGACTAGGCAGCGTGGGAAGGAGGAGGTGGCCCCTGTTGGAAAGAGGGCCTGGGGTGCTGTTCAGAAGATAAGGAGGGCAGAAGGGAAAGATGACAACCAACCATGAGTCTTGTTAACTGAGCCCATACCCCTCCAGACCCACAATGAACACTCTGTGCAGATGCATTTGTCTGGTCTAACCTCACAATAACCATAAGAGGCACGTGCAACTAGTACCCCATTTTACAGATGAGCAAACTGAGACTCTGTGAGGGGAAAGGTGAAGAAATCTGGCGAAGTCTCAGCACTAATCACAGGCAGAGAGGAGGACTAGAAGGCACAGCAGGTGAGTAGGGAGACAGGATGTGCAGAAAGAAGGGAGGTGGAGCTTGCAGGAGGGCTTGGAGTGGTCCTAAAAGGCCCCTGGTCCAACCACCAGTTCAAAGCTGCACTGTACTTCCCTGGCTTCTTGCACCCCTCCTGGGGCAGGGATCCCCTCCCCTCCTGCAGAGGACCTACTGATCCCCAGGACAGATCTGCCTGCATTGAGCCCAGCCAACCGCCCCCCACCCCCCACCCCAGGCCATTCCCACAGTGGAGCACCTGTCACTCCCAGACCACCTCTGTTCCCCTTGCCTCCCAGGCCAGGCGCTGGAAGTGGTCAAGAGGCAACCGCCAGCCCTGGACGCCTGGTGTCAAGTCCTGTACTCCAGTTCACTGGCTGTGTTACACTGTGTTATGCTGGCCAAGTCCCTTTCCTTCTCTGAGCCTCAGTGTAGCCATCTGTAAAATGGGGATGCTGACAGCAGTACCTCCCCATGGAGTGGTTGTGAAAATCTGCTGACCTGAGGTGGGGGCTGGTGCAGTCTGAAGCCCTTGAACTGGCCTAGTTTGGTCGCCTTCTCTAGTCCCCGCCTGCCTGTGAGAGAAAGTGGTTCCCTTCTAGGACCAACTCATGTGAAATCATGTGGCAGCACGGGGTGGGATGGGCATGGGTTTCTTTTTTTCTCTAAAATATTCCAAATGTGCAACTTTTGCATTAAAAGACATGAATTTTAAAAGACTTAAGAAAACAAGGGAATACATAGGAGTTTACACTCATTTTAAAGAGTTCAACTCTATGGTTCTCTCTGAGTGTTGAGTGCAGTCACCACCGAAGGTAAAATTTTAAATTTGGGTGATTTTTGACCCTCGGATTCAGGCATATAGAAAGTAGACCAAAAAGCACAGTATGCGAAAAGAAAGGTGAAAAGGGAGGGAAAAAAAGAAAGGAGAAGAACTAGGAGGGGGAGAAAACACACACATAAGAATATTCTATATCATGAGAAGGGAAGGGGACACATAGTCTAAGATCCAATGAAGACCCAAAGAGACTCCCATGTGGATTGTTCATGAATGGAACCAAGCTTGTTACTGCCCATTTCCCTAGTGTCCTCCAAGTAGCTTTCTTGGACTTCAGAAAGTGCTCTCTGCATTCTTTTCTCTTTTAATTATTATTGTGGTAAAATATACGTAACATAACATTTACCATTATTACCATTTTAAAGTGTACAATTTGGTGGCATTAAGTAAACTCTCAGTGATATGGAACCATCTCCAGTCTCTAGTTCCAGAACTTTTTCATCACCCCAAAAGGAAACCCTGGATCCATGCAGCAGCCACTCCCTGTTCTCCATTCTCCCAGCCCCTGGCAACCATCAGTCTGCTTTCTGTTTCTACAGATGCGCCTCTTGACATTTCATATAAGTGGAGTCATACAATAGGTGGATTTTTGTGTCTGGCTTCTTTCACTTCAATGTTTTTAAAGTTCATCCACGTTGGAAGGTTGTAGATTTTGCAGGTGAATTGCTCGTGTGTGAGTTCCAGCTCCACTACCTCTAGCTTTGGGACCTCAGAGAAGTGCCCTGACCTCCCTGGCCTCAGTTTCCTGATCTGTCAAACAGTGTTCCCAGCGTCCACCACCCACTGTGGATGAGAACGAGGACGGTCAGAGGTACGCGTGGGAGGGATTGTTTATTTCCAAAGATCAGGATGTGCAACTTGAGGTCCCGGGGAGGACTGGCCTGCTCCAGGAAGGGTGGGCGAGCAGACGACACATGGACAATCTAGAGAGACAATGTGGACCCTTTACAGACTCATTTAGTCCTGAACAGTCTAGTGAGGTAGGCAGGACAGTGGTTTATTATCCCATGTGGCAGATGGAGAAACTGAGGTCTGGATAGGTCAGGGGAGTTGCTGAAGGTCACGCAACAACTGGGAGTTAGAGTGAGGTCTTGAATCCAGTGCCATTTCCCACCCTGGTGGTACCAGGTCAGCCAAGAAGGTGGGCACTGGAGGGTGCTGGGAGAGCTCCCTTCCCCAACTCTCCCCCTCCTTCGCCTGGCCTATGGCCTGAGAGTCCACCCTTCCTATGCTGTTCCTTTTACTGAAGGGTACCTCCCCTCCATGAAGAGGACCAACAGCCGGCTTTAGTGGGGGTGCTTATGGCACACCAGACAGTGCTCTGGGGACTTGTGCTCACTCCTTTAATCTGCATAGCAACTTTACTTCCTCATTTTTACAGGTGAGGAAACCGAGGCAGAAAGACTAACAAATGTGCTCAAGACTACACAGCAGGAGGTGGAAGAGCTGAGCTTTGGACCCAGGCAGGCCAGCCCCAGAGCCCCTGCTCTTGGCTACTAAGTGACCCTCCCTCGAGGCTGATCCTGTCCTCATGAGCACCCTAAATGGAAGTGTTACCATCACCCCCTTTTAAAGGTGAGGAAACCGAGGTACAGAAGGGCCCAGGATGGCAGAACTAGTCATTGGACCCAGGTCTGAAGGCTGGGTTCCCCCCACCCACACACATACTTCCCATTGCCACAAGCCTGATCCATACAACCCCGGCCCTACCCAGCCAGGGTCAGCCCAGTGGAGAACGTGCCTCTGCCAGGCCTTGGCTGGCACAGCCCTAGTTTACTCCCTGGAAGAAGCATCAGGCACAGTCTCCTCCCTCAGTGGAACAGATTTTGGCTGGGGCAGGGCCAGGGCCCCACCCAGGCTAGGAGGACTTTTTGGTCTTGCCAGACCAAGGCCAGAGCTTCTGGGGCCAGGACTCAGGGGAGGGCTCCAGCACGTGGTTCCTGTTCTGGCAAGCCTCTCCCTTCTGGGACTCCATTTTCCTATCCATCAAATGCACTCCTGGGACACTATGGTGACTCATAAGAGCCCTCCCAGCTCAGACCATGGGCGATGTGCTCTGAGGATGGTGAAGGAGGCTGGGGACAGAAATGACCCTGGAGCCCTCTGGTGAAGGGTTCCAGCTGGACTGGCATCCACAAGGGGCCAGACTCCAAGTGACTTCCCCATCCACCCCTTTTTCTGGGTAAGGAAGCAGCTGCCCAGGTTTGCCGGTCTACCCTGATGCTGTCACTGTGGCATCAGGGCTGGGCCTTCGTCCTTCCCAGTCCCCTCAGGGAGCATTCTTGGGTGGTGTGTCTGCACCCAGGAGGAGAACATCCCAGGGGCTGGAATTACCACATTAGAGTCAGGGACTGGCAAGAAACCTTGACTCTGGGTGCAGAGCACACCTGGGGAAGGCTGCCTGCCCCGCCCCAGGTGTGCACATACTCAGTGATCCACCCTCGCTTTGGGCCCTGGGAGAGGAAGATGCACAGGCCTAGGGAAAAAGCCCTGGAGAGGGGACCAGTTGGAAAGGACCTGGCTCAGAAGACGGTGTCCTCCCCTCAGGTCTCCCCAAACCTGAAGGGGCATCCCACGTCAGCTCCACCACAGCCCAGGTCTCTGGGCTACCTCCCCTGGCCTCTAAAGAAAAGCTGTGTCCCTTTGCCAACGAGGCAGGCTAGAATAGGGCACTCTGGGCAGGCCAGGGGCATTGGTCAGTTCAGATGGAGAGTCAGCATCCAGCCATAGATAGCCTGAAGGACAGCAGAAAGGAGGGGCTGAGCAGAAGGAGAACCAAACCCTACTTTTCAAAACCAGCTGAGATGGACAGGTAGAGGGAGAAAGAACCGGCTGGGTGGAAGGAGAGCCAGACCCCAGTTCTCCGAATCAGCTAAGGTAACCAGATGGAAGACAAGGAGAGGTTAAGGCAGGGTGGAGGGGAGAATGGGAATTTCCGCCCCCATCCCTGGCCTGAAGCACAGCAACAGGCTAACATATAAAACCTGGGCACAGCTTACCCCGGTGCAGCACCCCACTCTTGGGGCCCATGCCTGCTGCCCTCTCCGGCGTGTATTCCCTCTTGCCAACCTTTGCTGTTTCCCAGTGTGTGCTGGCTTTTCAAATAAACTTTACTGCTTGCTACTATTCCTCTTGTCCCTGAATTCTTTCTTCAGACAAGAAAAACAAGTCTGCATCGGAGCTCACCTCGGGTGCCAACCGGGCTTCGGCAACACCGCCTTCATGCTGGGGACCCCCCCTGCTGCCCTGGTCTCCCCTCCCAGCCTCTCCTTCTACTCTCTGCACTACACAAGTGCTAGGGATTGAATTGTGTCCCCCAAAAAAGACTTAAGTCGTAAGCCCTGCTTCTGTGATTGGGAACTTATTGGTAAATGGGCTCTCTGAAGATGTTATCAGTTGAGATTGGAGAAGGGTGGCCCCCTCCCATCCGACTGCTGTCCTTATAAAGAGAGAACATGCGGAAGCAGACAGAGACAGTGACAGAGGGAGGCAGAGGCTGGGTTATGCCACCACCATCCTCTACGCCATGCATCGCGGGCCACCTAGTAGGAGCCAGAGGAGAGGCGCAGAACAGCTTCTCCCCTGTAAGAGGGAGCACAGCCCTGCTGACACCTTGATTTTGGACTTCTTGTCCCAGAGCTATGAGATGATACATTTCTGTCATTTAAGCCACCACCTATGGGACTTTGTTACAGCAGCCCTGGCAAACCCAAACCACTGGCTTCCTTCATGTTCCTGAAATCTGTCTTACTCCCTTCTAGCCCAGGGACTTTGCGCATTCAGTGTCTTCCCAGGCTTTCCTCCCATCCCATCTGGCCCATGCGGCAGGATGGATTTTCTCACACACACTCTGTGGAGCCTGGTACCTCCCGAGACGAAGGTGATAAGAAGAAGCCTTTCGTATTGTAGCTGGCGGGTGGGAAGAAGACACTCGGCAAGAACATGGGCTGGAAATAGCCTCATGAGAGGTTTCCCTTCCATATGAAAAGTCTGATTTGGTTTGGAACCATGAGAAACTGAGAGTGATGGCACTTGTGCAGGAAGCTGGTGAGAAGGGGAGAGAGGACCTCTGATAGTGGGAGGGCAAATGGGCAGTAAGGACAACTGCTGTGGGGGGGAGGGGAGGGGAGAGAGAGGGTCGGAGGGCTGCTCTCATCTGACCAAGGGGTGAGTGCTTAATGTACCCCAGCATCTGGGACCGAGGACCCCCACACTTGCGGAGAGAACTCAGGGACAAGCAAAAGTGTCTGGTACATGTGATTGGTGAATGCAATGAATTAATCAGAGAAGCAATGAATGTTTCGGCACCTAACCTGTGGTTTCTTCCGGCTGGAGCAGCCTTTCTCGCCTGTCCCCTTGGCAAACTCCTGCTCAGGCCTCAAGATGCAGCTCCAATGTCACCTCCTCCCGCTTCTGCTCCGAGATTGAAAGTGTGTCTATGCCCCAACTCAACCGTGAGCCGCCCCCTCCCAGTCAAGGGGCGGGATTATACCCAAGCTCAGCGAATCAAGACTCTGGATCCTGTGGTGCGTGGTTCAAGGAAGGGACGCGAGCTGGGATGGATCTTTCCCTCTCCTTATGGCACCTGGGGGTTCCTGCAGCCTCGAGGCCCCAGGCATGGCTCTGCAGCCTCCTGCCCATCCTGTGAGCTGCTCATAACTCTCCCTGAACACATTCCCTTTTTTGGTATTTGCCAGTGTTGGATTCTGTCTTTTGCTACTGAGGACACACCTTCTGTGTCTTGGGCATCTCGGGGTCCCTCAGAACCTGGGGCTTGCTGAGTGAGGGCTGGGAGTGGTGCGCAGGGCGGGAGCTGCGTGAACTTGGAAGGGAGGCCCAGGGGGGCGGGGGTCATCAGCACCGATTCCACAGGGCTGCGAGGAGGGCGTCTGCTGGGTGGGGCTCACCAGGATTGCCCAGCAAAACGGGTAGCAGCAGTGTGGCAGGAACAGAAGGTTCTGGCTGAGGAGTGTGGGTTATGGGAAGATGAGTTTGGAAGGTCCCCAGGGGCCCAATCACAGAGAGCCTTGAATGGTGAGCCACTGGCATTTCTTCCTCCAGGCACTGAGGAGCATGGAGGGATTGGGAGCCTCGGGAGGGTGGATGGAAGCTGAGAGCAGGTGGCTTGCCAGCGTCGGGGCTTGTCACATTTGCCCAGCATCTGGGGTGGGACCGGTGAGACATGGGCCCTACCTTCCATAAAACCTCCAGCCACAGAAGAAGTGCCCTCCAGCTCCTGGATACAGCATTTTAATGCCAACAGGCCTACCCGACAGGGAGGGGCAAGGATCCCATCTCCACATCCCTGCCCCCACCCTGACCCCTGCCACCATGGGTTCTGGCCGTGAGCGGGGTCTTCTGCTTCTGGCTCCATCCCAACCCTCTCAGACCCTCTGGGGCATGAGCTGGAGGAAATCGCCAGCAGGTTCTCGGGAAAGCCAAAGCCCCTCTGCAGCAGCAGGTATCTCTGGAAGGAGGTGGCGGGGTGGGGGTGGAGGGGACGGGGAGAGGGGCAGGCTGGGCCAACTCCCCAGAGCCACCAGTCACCCTAAGAATACTGCCTGGAGCTTCCCTCCCCAGGAAATGGGGGCTGCTGGGGGTGTTTGCACTCTCCTCCCAAGTGACAATCTCAGGGTTAATGAGTTTGCTACTCATGAAGGCCGTAAGCACCACCCTGAGCCCCGGGGCAGGGAGAGCACCCCAGTCAGCCATCCTCAGGGGGCAGGGCCAGCCCGTGGCTCTCGGCACCCTGGGCAGCCTGAGACCAATATTCCAGAAATATTCGTTCTGCTTTGATTGAGAAGCAAAGCATGTGTTGCTGGGCAGAGGTCCCTGGCAGCAGGAGCAGCCTGCGCTGTCCCGAGGAATTCTGCTCTGCCCCAAACTTGGGCCTCACAGGCGGCCACAGGCCTAGGGCAGCTGGGTCTACCCTGCTGACGATCCTGGGGGTCACTCCTCATGCCAAGGAGCTTAGCAGAGGGGCTCCCTGCAAGGAGGTCTAGTAACACTGTTTCCTCCAACTCCTTAGTTTTAGTTCCGTGGTTCAGATGGGGGAAAAATTACATTATCAAATAAAAAAAAACCAATTCCGAACAAAACAAAGCAAAGCAATGGGAAAAAAACAAATATCCTGAAATAACTTCATTCCTTCCAGTATACTCCTACCACACCAAAAGAAAATTAACAAACCATAGTCACACCTGAGCATTCCCATATCATTAAGCTCAGCCTCAATGTCTTGTCTGTTCTTATTATTGTTCCCCCTTCCCCAGCTGCTGTCTGTCTCTAGGTCCCCGATATTCTACAATACAAGACACTTACTTTACATTTTTCACAGAGTTCACATTAGTGGTCATATACAATATCTCTCCTTTTGTGTCTGGCTTATTTCAACTCAGCCTCATGTCTTCAAGATTCATCCATGTTGTCATGTTTCACGCCCATTCCTTCTTATTGCTGAGTAGTATTCCATTGTGTGTATCTACCACATTTTGTTTATCCACTGATCTGATGAAGGACAATTAGGTTGTTTCCATCTCTTGGCAATTGTGGACAATGCCGCTATGAACATCAGTGTACAAATATTTGTTTGTGGCACTTGTTTCAGATCCTCTGGGTAAATACTGAGAAGTGCAATCGCTGGGATCATAGGGTAACTAAATATCTAGTTTTCTGAAGAACCACCAAACTGTCTTCCAGAGTGGCTGAACCGTTATACAGTCCCACCAGCAATGAATAAGAGTTCCAATTTCTCCACATCCTCTCCAGCATTTGTAGTTTCCTGTGTGTTTAATGGCAGCCATTCTTGTTGGTGTGAGATGATACCTTATTGTGGTCTTGATTTGCATCTCCCTAATAGCTAGCAAAGATAAACACTTTTTCACGTGTTTTTTTAGCCATGTGTATTTCCTCTTCAGATAAATGTCTTTTCATATCTTTTGCCCATTTTATAATTGGGCTGTTTGTACTATTGTCATTGAGGTGTAAGATTTCTTTATATATACAAGATATCAGTCTCTTATCAGATACATGGTTTCCAAACATTTTCTCCCATTGAGTTGGCTGCCTCTTCACCTTTTTGACAAATTCCTTTGAGGTACAGAAGCTTTTAATTCTGAGGAGTTCCCATTTATCTATGTTTTTCTTTCATTGCTTGTGCTTTGGGCGTAAGGTCTAAGAAGCTACCTCCTAATATTAGGTCTTGAAGATGTTTCCCTACATTATCTTCTAGGAGTTTCATGGTATTGGCTCTTATATTGAGATATTTGATCCACGTTGAGTTAATTTTTGTATAGGGTGTAAGATAAAGGTTCTCTTTCATTCTTAGGATGTAGATATCCAGTTCTCCCAGTCCCATTGGTTGAGAAGGCTGTTATGTCCCAGTTCAGTGGAATTGGGGGCTTTTTCAAAAATCAGTCAACCATAGATCTGGGGGTCTATTTCTGAATTCTCAATTCAATTCCATTGATCAATAAGTCTATCTTTGTGCCACTACCATGCTATTTTGACTACTATGGCTTTATAGCAGGCTTCACATCCAGGCAGAGTAAGTCCTCCTACTTCATTTTTCTTTTTTAGAGTGTTTTTAGCAATACAAGGCATGTTTCCCTTCCAAATAAATTTGATGACTAGCTTTTCCAAGTCTGCAAAGTAGATTTTTGGAATTTTGATGAGAATTGCATTGAATCTGTAGATCAGTTTGGGTAGGATTGACATCTTAATGACATTTAGCCTTCCTATCCATGAACACAGAATAACTCTCCATCTCTTAAGGTTCCCTTTTATTTCTTTTAGTAGAGTTATATAATTTTCTGCATAGAGGTCTTCTACATCTTTGGTTTAGTTTCTTCCTATTTACTTAATTTTTTTTGTTTTGTTGCTATTGAGAATGGAATCTTTTCCTTGAGTGTCTCTTCATTTATATCATTTCTACTGTATAGGAATATTACTGGCTTATGTGCATTAGTCTTATATACCACCACTTTGCTGAATGTGTTTATTAGCTCAAATAGGTGTGTTGTTGATTTTTCAGGGTTTTCCAAGTATAAGATCATATAAACTGCAAATAATGAGAGTTTTGCTTCTTCCTTTCCAATTTGGATGCCTTTTATTTCTTTGTCTTGCCAGATTGCTCTTCCAGCCCAATGTTGTATAATAGTGGTGACAGTGGGCATCCTTGTCTCTTTCCTGATCTCAGAGGGAAGGCGTTAGTCTCTCACCATTGAGTACTCTACCGGCTCTGGGTTTTTCATATATGCCCTTTATCATATTAGGAAGTTTCCTTCAATTCCTAGCTTTTTAAGTGTTTTTATCAAAAATGGGTACTGGATTTTGTCAAATGCTTTTTCATTATCTGTTGAGATGATCATTTGATTATTCCCTCCTGTTTTGTTAATGTGTTGTATTGCGTTGATTGATTTTCTTATGTTGAACCACCCTTCATGCCTAGAATAAAACCCACTTGGGAGTGAATCTCCCTGGCAACGTGGAATATGACTCCTGGGGAGGAAGGTAGACCCAGCATCGTGGGACGGAGAACATCTTCTTGACCAAAAGGGGGATGTGAAAGGAAATGAAATAAGCTTTAGTGGCAGAGAGACTCCAAAAGGAGCCGAGAGGTCACTCTGGTGGGCACTCATACGCACAATTTAGACAACACTTTTTAGGTTCTAATGAATTGGGGTAGCTGGTGATAGATACCTGAAACTATCAAACTACAACTCAGAACCCATGAATCTTGAAGACAATAGTATAAAAATGTGGCTTATGAGGGGTGACAATGGGATTGGGAAAGCCATAAGAACTACACTCCCCTTTGTCTAGTTTATGGATGGATGAGTAGAAAAATAGGGGAAGGAAACAAACAAACAGACAAAGGCACCCAGTGTTCTTTTTTACTTTAATTGCTCTTTTTCACTTTAGTTATTACTCTTGTTATTTTTGTGTGTGTGCTAATGAAGGTGTCAGGGATTGATTTAGGTGATGAATGTACAACTATGCAATGGTACTGTGAACAATCGAATGTATGATTTGTTTTGTATGACTGAGTGGTATCTGAATATATCTCAATAAAATA
>PVKY010009817.1:0-13053 GCA_004027775.1 Bradypus variegatus
TGATATTTTTAAAATTTCAATTTCCATGTTTTTGTTGCTAGAATGAAATTTAATTGATTTTTGTGTAACGATCTCATATCCTGCAATGTTGTTAAACTAATGTACTAGTTCTAGTAGTTTTTCTGTAGAGTCCATAACATTATCTAAACTATGTGGCATTGGTTTAATTGGCAGGCAGCCGAGAACAATGATATAGGTATTACAGGCTGGAAAGCTGGTGACCCTCTTTGTGCCATCACAAAACTTTTGATAAAATTGTTACCTCAGTACCTTGGAGGGCAGAGCATGTGCTCTTAAATTGTAGCTTCAGGGAAAATTATTGGAAAGATAATTTTCTGTCCAATGAGAGAATATTAACTGCTTCCTGCCACTTATAGCAAAGTCCTTTGAGAAAGATGAACTCAGGTAAAATCTAGCCATTTTGTAAACAGAGATGGGATAATGCTCTGCTCCAATCAAGATGGGAATTCTGTGTCTGCAATCTGTCATACATTTGATGGAGAGTGGTTGTTTAGGGCCTTTTAGAGTTTTGATAAAGCCTATAGATGCTACATTCCCAACAGCAGAAGATAAAATTGTGACCTTAAGTTCTTCTCAAGGACCTTCATCAAAGTGTTCTTTGCCAGACAGACAATGGAAGCCAGCCAAGCAGTAAAGATCAAATTAATTAAGGAGGTTGTCTTTCGAACCAAACTTACTGCTTTTGCTTGCTGCAAGGGCACTGCTGTTAACAGATACTAGAAAGATGGGTCAAGCATAGAGTCTAGTAAAAAAAAAAAAAAGGAATAGTAGTTAAGAAGTTACAAGCCTACCTTGCCAATGTGTATGTCTATTTGACCCTTAGATAACTGACAGTCTCTCGAACTGCACTAGTAAGAAATGGTTACAAAAAGATATGCAACTTCCAAGCAGGACACACTTTTCAATATATACTTCAAATGGAATCATGGAGGATCATGAATGAGAACTGACTGGTAGGTAGAGCCAGGACCTTCAGATGCAGCAAACAAGGCAATGCCTTCTAGAAAGCAGAACTGGGGTCTAAGCAAGAGTTCACTCTATCACCTTGGCAGTCTTTGATATTTCCCCTTTGCAGCACTGGGTCAGGGTATTGATTAGTGACTTCTTTTTTCCCCATTCTTTTTCCAAATTAGTTTCCATATTCCTATTACACCATTGTATGTGGGTGTGTTAGGGAGAAGGGGAACAGATAACTTGCCTTTTAATTTATAGGTGATTGGACCTTAAGAGTCACATCCAGACTTGTAAAGGACTGCACATTATCTTCAGAATGTGGACTTTGAGCTGGATGCAGCAACTGCTTGGAACTTTGGGTTTTTCTCCCTTTGGCTTAGGCTGTGTTCTGTGTCAGAAGTAGGGCACACATAGATATTTGGGTGGCCAGAGGAGTAGACTGTGGCAGTTGTCCACCAAGATACATTCTCACTTTCTTCCTTTAGTACTAGAACTGCCCAAACTGCCAAATATTAGCTGGATGCATGGATGGCCAGCCAGAAAACTTTATCTCCCACTTTCCGACAGTTAGATGTAGCTATGTCTCTAATCACGCCAGTGGAATGAGTAGAAGAGTAAGAAATACTCTTACACCCTTAAGAGTATTGGGGTGTGCACCCCTTTTCCTTTCTGCCTTTTGCTGGGCTAAGATGCAGATGTGAAGGCAGGAGCTGGAGCAGTCATTCAGGACACAGGAATGGAAATCGTGTATTGAGGATGGCAGAGTTTCCCTATCCGCCCTCAGATATCTACCTCCAGACAATTACATGACAGAAAAAAACTATCTTGCTTTGGATATCTTTGGGTCTCTGTTAAAGCAAGCTAATCTGTATCCTACTAAAATCTAGGCCTAATTTTGGATTACAGCCTTAAGTATCCTTGTCTCCAAGGGGCAAGACAGAGCCATTTTTTAATAAATGGAAAATAAACTTTAGCTAATCTAAGTCAAGGTTTTGGTCCAATTAAATTCAATTCATTACCATTGAACACAATGCAAGCCAATACTCTAGAAGATATTAGGGAAGCAAAGATAAGGTTCTGGGCAGCAGCTGAAATCCCTGTTTCTAGGTTGTTACACGAGAGAGAAATAAACTTCTTTGTTTAAACTGCTGCATTTTGGGTCTCATTGTTATGCCAAAGTGGATGCTTACACTGCATCCTAACAAATATGCATTATCAGAATTTGTTGAAAAACCAGAACATGATTACAGAAATAACAATTCAGTGCATGCCAGATAGGGGACATGGATTAAAGAACCCCCCAAAAACCAAAAACCAAACAAACAAAAAACCTCACTCAATGCAGAAAAGCTCAGAAGGAATTAGGTGGAGAATCTGAAGAAAAGGGATTCCCACTGGTAAAAATGGCATGGTTGAAGGCAGGAATATTAACCCTCTCCAGGGGATGGGATGGGGGATTGATGTAAACTTTTCTTGCTATGATTCTAGCTCATAAATGAGATAAGAAACACTAGTTTTATGAAAAGCAGCTTTGTGTAATAAAGATTTTTTCTTTAAAAATGTTTTTTAAATGACAAAAGTATCACATAGCCATCAGAACACTTAAGAATACTGTAACAATGTAGAACATTTTAAAAATTGAAGTTTAAAGGAAATAAAAATCAACTGAATCCCACCTTGAACAACAAATGAAAATACAGTTTTTATTTCTTCCAGTCTTTAAGTGAGTGTGCAAGTGGGTGTAAATGCCTTTTTTATAGTGGAGATCATCCTGTAGTTCTATTGTGCTTTTCACTTAACATCATATAAATACTTATCTGTATTAAAAATTCTTCAGTTCTTAGTTGGAGAATATTGTTAATATTTGTTTAACATCACACAACCAACTACAAAACACAGAAAAAGTAAATCATTATGTATCAAAATGCAGTAATTTTCAAAAAGCACGAAGTATTTCTTTTGACAGAAGAATGACATTTTTTCAAATGTTTGGCTGTGACTATGCCTTCACAAGCCTGGACAGGACACACAGGGGTGTTTTCTGAAGGGTATTATCTCCTAGTAAAATAAATAAAAATTTAAAAATTGAAGCGCCATTTTTTTTGGCCCAGGGGAAATCTAAGTAACAAAATAAACATTTTAATCTAAGTTTTATGTTATTTGTTTGGCAATATTCCACAATATGGTAGGGCTAATCCTCCTTTCCTTCTTAAACTATAGTCCACATTAAAACAAAGAGGCAACTAAACCCATGGGAGGCTGAGTGAGCCTTCTCATTTCTTTTGAGTACTAACCTAAAGTTCTTTTCCTTCATCTGAGATTATCTGCCTACTTTAGCAGAACACTTATATAAAACCAAAATCCCACATACTGAACTCTCAAGTCACTTATCTAGCTCCACTATCCTTTATTAGGTTGAAAATCTGTTAAGGAACAAATGTTATCTCCCATAATTTAAGAAACAAGAAAGAGACCACCACCAATTCACCCAAACTGCGTTAAAGTGGTATTAGTGCCTTGCTATTCTCCCTCGCCAAGTAAAGAGTGTTTACATATATATATTATAGTCAATGTACCTTTCCTATCCAGAGCTTTTTGAATATTGTGCCTAGCTTTCATTTTGGACAAATACTAACCGTACTGATAACTTATTGTAATGGCTACAATGGACGGGGACACACACACATAGTCCAGTTGTTTTGGGTATACTGAACTAAGGACATGGTGAACTGCAGAACGAACTTCATAATCAAGTCACAACCCTACGGCTAGGCAATTTTTGGCCTTTCCCACTTTGTGTCCCTCGTGCCGCAATTAGCACACGTTCTTTGTCTGAGAACCTTGTCCTTGAGAGCCGGAAAAACTAGCTTGACCTCACACCACATTCAAGGGAAAAACACGCCCTTGATCCTAAGTCCGTTTTGTCCCAAGCTTTGGGTAACCTCGATTCCGGAGCGGCCGCTTGCACAATCAGCAGCGCACACGGCCTCGGCGGACCCGCGCCCGCCCGCAGCGCGGCCCAGTGCACGCCGGTCCCGCGCGCCGCCGCAGCCACCGCCTCCACGGGCACGGACCGTGGGCTCCGCAGGCGGCGGTTCCATTCTCGGCCGCGCCCTTCTGCCCGCGTGCCCCTCGCCGAACGGCCGGCCCATGCTCTCGGTCACTAGAAGGCTTAGCCAGCTCTTCCACAACCTCTTTCCTGGCGCGAGAATGGGCGACTCCGCTTCTAAGATCGTCAGCCCTCAGGACGCCATACCAGGCCATAAAGAGCCGATACCAGTAGCGGGTAAGAACGCGGGCACGCACAGAGGGCGCGGTCCCCGTTGGTGCGCACGCGCGCGAACTCCCGGCGGCTTGTAATACTTCCCCGTATCCGGAAGGAAGACTGGGGCTAGCCTCCATCTGGCGGGTATTCGAGATTCCGCGCAGGCGCGAGGAGGCACCTGCAGGGGCCGGAGGGACGTCTGTTAGGCTGGACTCAAATCAGTCTTTCTTCTTTTCTTTTCGTTTTTTTTCCTCTGCTAAGACAAAACACAACACTTAACAAATGTCTAGTATGTTAAAACTCTCCTACAGTGCAGAAACCGTGGCATTTCTAAACTTTGGACAGAGAAACCTCTGATCAGATTTCCAGTTCGGACTTTCTGACGTGTGCGCCGGCAGGGACTTGTTTTATATCGTTCCCTTTTTTCTTGCGAGGACTCTGTTTCCAGCCGCTTGGACTGATGGTGCAGTGCTGTTACGGGGATCTCGAATGAAAGAGAAAGAAGAAACCTTCTGTTTTGAAATTGTATCTCAGTCCAGTGTTCTAGCAGCAAGTATTATCCTTAGACTCCTGTTATCTTCTAGGACCCCTCGGGTTTCTAGTAATTGGCAGAAGCTGCTCTTGGTCCTGCGCTCCCGCCTGTGTGGGGGGCAAAGTGGACCCACTAGTCTTCTTAGGAGAGGTGGGCCCGTGTGTATCAGTCATGCAGAATTGTCATTTTAGGGCAGTGTTAAACTTTTTTTTTTTTTAATTTCCAGTCAATTGCATACCAGTATTTTAGGAAAATAAAATAAAAAGTGAATTATTAGAAAAATGATAATATGCTTAGATCTACAGTAATGTTAAATTGCTATAAAAGTTTTCAAAAGCTTACTTTCAATTTCTGACTCTGATTGGTAAGAAACAGTTAGTCAGCACTGGTCCACCAGACTGAGGACCCACTTTGCGTAGTCTTGCCTTGGTGCAGTGCTTCTCAAAGTGTGGCCCCAGAACGGTCCCATGGGCGTCAGCATCATTTGTGGCCTCCGCCCTGACTCCTGAATCAGGGACTCTGGGATTGGATCCAACAGTGTAGTTTAAACAAGCCCTCCAGGTGATTCTAATGGGCAATAGTTTGTAAGTTATTGCTTTAGGACTCTGAGGTTTGCATGGTGAATAAGCTTTTGCATGTGGCTCTATACTAATAATACATCTGGATTTAATTTTTTTTCCAAGAATTTTTCTTTTCCTTACAGAGTTGTTGAGTGTAGGAGGTGGTCATGGTGAGGGTTTTATAAGTATGAGATAGAGGTTTGTTGGATTTGAGGTAGTTTGGAAACTAATACTGTGACCTGTTTCTTGTTCACCTACACAGCAGTTTCTATTTCCTGCCTGCCCCCATCACTATACTTCCTACCCTTTGCCTCCTGTCTCCACCCCTAGAAGTTTATTTTTAACTCAGATTCAGCAAACCAGTTTTGAAAAAAGAATCCAGATTATTTTATCTAAATTTATCTTGAAAACAAATTCTCTTTTACCAATCAGGATTCCTAAGTGGACATTTAAAGGCAATACTTCATAAATCTGAACTTTGCCAGCTTGTGCTATACATCTTTACACTGTAAAATATCTTTAGAATGCCCTCCCAGACACCTAAAAAACAACCAAAAATTCTTATTCAGATTTCCAAAACTAGTTCATGATCAAAGTTGACCCAAATTTAGTTCTGCCTTATCTTAATCAAAGTCTTCCCAATATATGAATGACAATTTGGTAAAAGATTAACAAAAATCACAGAAACCAGTCAACGATTTCTTTTTCATATTCACATAGTAACTCTAACTGTAAAAAAAACCTTCAGGACCTAGTTCCTTTCTAGGTTTTCTGTCTTTTCATATGGTCGTCCACATTTTTGGTATACCAGTATCTCTTATCTGTGTGAATAAACTGCTTTTTTTTAAGTCACCTCTGTAGTGCATATGTCTTTATTGTGTAGCTGTTCTAACTTTGCCCCTACCGAGTATTTAAATTTTAGATTGCAGCCTCATGAATGCCTACTTCTGGTGGAAGTCCTTCCTTGGCAGGTTGTGGCAAGTTCTGACTGGGCTCAGAAATAGCCAGCATTACCTTTTTGGTGGGTCTTGATGGCTTCAGGTTATGGATTTAAAGTTTTGAAAGTTAAATTCATGTCTAACTTCCATCCTGTTTAACAGCTTTTACCATTTCTATGTTACCTCTATCTATGTTGTTACTTGCATCCTGACTCTGCTGTGACATTTATGATTTTGGCTTTAGAAGATAGGGCTTGTCTGTTCAGTGTATTTTACTAAACCTAGTATTAGGTGTGCATGATTACCAAATACTTTTGGTGTAAAGCTTTAACTCAGCTTTTTTTTTTTTTGTAAGGAAACGTCCACTCTTTTTTTCCCACTTTATTAGAGAAGTTGTGTGGGTTTACAGAACAATCATGCATAAAATAACAGGATTCCCATACACTGCCCCACCACCAACACCTTGCATTGACATGGAACATTTGTTAATGATAGCACATTTTAATAATTGTATTGTTAACTATAATCCATGGTTTAATTTAGGGTTCACTGTTTGTGTAGTGTAGTTCCGTTGATTTTTTTTTAAAATATTCTCTTACCATAAATACAATCTAAAATTTCCCCTTTTAATCTTATTCAGATGTGTATTTCAGTGCTATTAATTGTGTTCACAGTGTTGTGTTACCATCACCACCATCCATTACCATTACCAAAACATTTGCATTGTTCCACATAGGAACCCTGTACATTTTAAGCCTCAGTTTCCCATTCCCTATGCCCACCCTGTCCCCTGGTAACCCATATACATAGATACTGATGGTATGAGTTTGCTTATTCTAATTGTTTCAAATCAGTGAGATCATATAATATTTGTCCTTTTGTGTCTGGCTTATTTCCCTCAACATGATATCTTCAGGGTTCATGCATGTTGTATATGTGAGAATTTTATTCCTTTTTTTGGCTGGGTAATATTCATTGTATGTATATACCACATTTTCTTTATACATTCATTGGTTTATGGACACTTCGGTTGATTCCATCTTTTGGCAATTGTGGATAATGCTGCTGTGAACTTTGGTGTGCCAATATCTGATCAAGTCCCTGCTTTCATTTCTTTTGGTTATATACCAAGTAGTGGGTTTGCTGGGTCATATGGTAGTTCTATGCTTAGCTTTCTGAGGAACTGCCAAACTATTTTCCACAGCGCCTGCACCATTCTACATTGCCAGTAGCAGTGAATGAGTGCTCCTGTTTCTTGGCATCCTCTTTGGCACTTGTTTTCCATTTTTTTTTTTTAAAGCAGCCACTCTACTGGATATGAAAAGATATCTCATTGTGGTTTTGTTTTGCATTTCCCTGATGGCTAATGATGTTGAGCATCTTTTCATGAATTTCAGGCCATTTGTATACCTTCTTTGGAGAGGTATCTGTTCAAGTCTTTTGTCAATTTTTAAATTTGGTTGTTTGTATTTTTGTTGTGAAGTTGAAGTATTTCTTTATACATTCTGGATGTTAATTCTTTGTTGGCTATATGGTTTCCAAATATTTTCTCCCACTATGTAGGTTGTCTTTTTACTTTCATGATAAAGAGCTCTGAGGAACAAGTTTTTTATTTTGATGAGGTCCCATTTATCTGTCTGTCTGTCTATCTATCTATCTATCTGTCTATTTTTGTTGTTGTTGTTGTTGCTTGTGCTTTGGGTACAAAATCTAAGAAACCATGGTCTAACACAAGGTCCTAAAGATGCTTCCCTATGTTTTCTTCTAGAAGTTTGATAGTTCTAGTTCTTATAATTGGGTCTTTGATCTATTTTGAGTTGATTTTGTATATGGTGTTAGGTAGAGTCCTCTTTTTTTTTTCTTTCTTTTTTTTTTGTAAATGGAGATCCAGTTTTCCCTCACTATTTCTTGAAGAGATTGTTCTTTCCCAGGTGAGTAGTCTTTGCCACTTCATCAAAAATAAGTTGGCTATAAATGTGAGGGTTGATTTCTGAGCTCTCAATTCTATTCCATTGGTCTGCATATCTGTCCTTGTGCCAGTACCATGCTGATTACTGTGGCTTTGTAATAAGTTGTAAGATTAGGAAGTGTGAGTCCTCCAACTTCATTCTTCTTTTTCAAGATGGCATTAGCTACCTTTATATTTTATAAATATATCTTTATATTTACATATAAATTTGATGATTAGCTTTCCTATTTCTGCTAAGAAGGTTGTTAGAATTTTTGATTGGGATTGCATTGAATACATAAATTGCTTTGGGTAGGACTGGCATCTTAAAAATATTTAGTTCTCCAGTCCATGAACATGGAATGTCCTTCCATTTATTTAGGTCTCTTTTGATTTATTTTTGCTGAGTTTTATAGTTTTCTTTGTATAAGTCCTGTACATTCTTAGATTTATTCCCAGATATTTGATTCTTTTAGTTGCTATTCTGAATGGACTTTTTTTTTGAATTCTTGTTCCGATGGTTCATTGCTTGTGTAAAGAAACACCACTGAGTTTTTGTGTTGATTTTATATCCCACCACTTTGCTGACTTCATTATTAGCTCTAGGAGTTTTGTTGTGGATTTTTCAGGATTTTATGTATATACAATCATATCATCAAACAGGGAAAGTTTTAGTGTTCCTTTCCAATTTGGATGCCTTTTATTTCTTTTTCTTGCCTAATTGCTCTGGCAAGAATTTCCAGTACAATGTTGAATAACAGTGGTGACAGTGGGCATCCTTGTCTTGTTCCATATCTTAGAGGGAAATCTTTCAGTCTTTCACCATTAAGTACAGTGTTAGCTGTGGGCTTTTCCTATATACCCTGTATCATGTTGAGGAAGTTTCTTTCTTTTCCTACTGTTCTCAGTGTTTTTATCAAGAAAGAGTGCTGTATTTAGTCAAATGCCTTTTCTGTGTCTATTGAGATGATCATGTGGTTTTCCGCCCTTCATTCTGTTAATGTGATATATTACATTAATTGCTTTTCTTATGTTGAATCAACCTTGCATACCAGGGATAAGTCTCGCTTGATTATGACATATAATTCTTTTAATATACTGTTGGATTCGGATTTGATTCTAGTCTTTTATTGAGGATTTTTGCGTCTATATTCATAAGAGATATTGTTCTGTAGTTTTCTTTACTTGTGGTATCTTTGTCTGGGTTTGGAATGAGGGTGAGGTTGACCTGGTACAGTGTGTTAGAGAGTGTTCCCTTCTCTCCACCTTTCTGACTTAATCTGATCAGAATTGGAGTTGTCTTTTTGGAATGTTTGGTAGAATTCTCCTTTGAAGACAGCTGGTCCTGGGCTTTTCTTTGTTGGGAGATTTTTGATTATTGATTAAATCTGTTTTACTAGTAATTGGTTTGTTGAGATCTTCTGTTTCTTCTTGAGTCATTTTAGGTAGTTTGCATATTTCTAAGAATTTGTCCATTTCAGCTAGCTTATTGGCATACAGTTCATAGTATCCTCTTACAGTCCTTTTTATTTCAGTGGGATCAGTAGTAATGTCCCTCTTTTCATTTCTGATTTTCGTTATTTGTATCTTCTCTCTTTTTTTCTTTGCCAGCCTAGCTAAAGTTTTTTCAATTTTCTTGGTCTTCTCCAAGAACCAACTTTTGGTTTTGTTGATTTTCTCTATTGTTTTTATTTCTTTCTATTTCATTTATCTCTGCTCTAATCTTTGTTATTTCTTTCCTTCTCATTGCTTTGGGTTCAACCAGCTCTTCTTTTCCTAGTACTTCCTGTTTTGAGGTTAGGTCTCTGATTTAAAGACTTTTTTCTTTTTAGTGTAAGCATTTAGAGCAATAAATTTCCCTCTCAGCCGTGCCTTTGCTGCATCCCTTAAGTTTTGGTATTTGTATTTTCATTTTCATTCGCCTCAAGATATTTTCTGATTTGCTTCTGATTTCCTCTTTAATCCATTGGTTGTTTAAGAGTATGTTGTTTAGTCTCCACATATTTGTGAATTTTCCCCTTCTCCCTCTTTTATTGATTTCTAGCTTAACTGCTTTGCAGTCAGAGAGTATATATTGTATCATTTCAAATTTTTAAAAAATTTATTAGAACTTGTTTGTGACACAACATGTGGTCTGTATTAGTGAAGGATCCATATACACTTGAGAAGAATGCATATTCTGTTTTCTTTGGGTGCAGTGTTCTATATATGTCTGTTACGTCTAGGAGGTTTAGTGTGTCATTCAAGACCTATACTTCCTTATTGATCTTCCGACTAGATGGTTTAGCCAATATTGAGAGTAGTGCCATATTGAGTGCTTTCTCATTTCTATCCAAATATATTTTTTCACCAATTTTATTTGTGTTTACCATGGGTTTAAAATTTAACATCATAAATATATAACAGTCATATTTGTTTGATACCAATTTAACTTCAATACCATACACATGTACTTTTCCTATACCCCTGTACTCCTCCTACCATTTTTTTGTACTTGTTACCACTTATACTTTTGTACATTGTGTATCCAGAAACATAGATTTATCATTGCTTTTTACACATTTACATTTTAGCAAGGAAGTAAGAAGTGGAATTACATACCAAACAATACAATACAATAATATTGGCATTTATAATTACCCAAATGGTTACCTTTACTGCAGGTCTTTATTTCTTTATGCTGCTTTGAACCATTGGTTAGTGTCCTTTCCTTTTAGTATGAAGAACTCCTTTGAGCATTGCTTGTAGGGCTGGTCTAGTGTAGGTGAACTCCCTCAGCATTTATTAAGACATTATCTGAGAATGTCTTAATCTCTGCCTTTTTTTTAAATAAGAGAAACCTCCAGGATAGCCTCTTAACTCTATTTGGGATCTCTCAGCCACTGTGACCTCAGCTTGTTACCTTTCTTTTTTCCCCCTTTTGGTCAAGTAGGCATTTTCAGTCCCTTGCTGCCAGGGACAGTCTCATTCCTAGGAATTGTGTCCAATGTTGCCAGGGAAATTCATTCCCCTGGGAGTCATGTCCCTTTGCGAGGGGTGGGAGAGGTAAGTAAATTTATTTTCTGAGTTGGGCTTAGAGAGAGAAAGGCCACATCTGAGCAACAATAGAGGTTCCCTGGAGGTGCCTCTTAGGCATAATTATAGGAGGGCTCAGCCTCCTATTTACAACCCTGAATTTCACAAGAGCAAGCCTTAAATTGAGGGCTTGATTTATTAAGTAGTGAGTTCCTAACTTCACTTAATATATATTCTGGACCAAGATAAATGGTCAATTTCTTATGTTATCTTCATTTAGTTGTACAATCATCATCACTCTCAACGTTAAGCAGTTATCATGATGTAATACATCCCAGAGCCTCCATGGTTTATGATGAGAAATCAACACTCATTACTTAGATTTCCTTGTGTGTAACATGTTGATTTTCTCGTGCAGCTTTCAGAACTCTCTCCTTACTTTTGCATTTGATAATGTGATCAGTATAAAGGGGGTATATTTTTCTTCATGTTAATCCTGTTTGGTGTTCTCTGAGCTTCTTGGATGTGCCTATTCATGCCTTTTGCTAAGTTTGAAAAGTTCTCTGTCATTTCTTTGATGTTTCCTTCTGCTCTTTTCTCTCTTTTTTCTCCTTCTCGGACCCCCATAGTCCATATATTGATGCACTTGATGATATCCCATAGCTGTCTTCAGCTATTTTAGCTTTTAATATTTATTTTCTTTCTGCTCTTCAGCATGAAACATTTTAAATTTCTTTGCTTCAAGTTCATGGATTCTTTCTTCTGCCAATTCCAATCTGCTCTTGAAACCCTCCTGGGCATTTTTCATTTCAGTTATCATTGTCTGTTTTGTTCCTTTTAGAAATTTCTGTCTTTTTACTTATGCTCTCATATTGTTCATTCATTGTTTTTCTGATATCCTTTAGTTCTTTCTGTGTACTTTCCTTCATCTCCATGGGCATTTTTAAGATCATTTTTTTATAGGTGTGGCTTGGTATGGCCACATTCTTGTCTTCTTTGATGTTTTCTTTATTTTTATCGTTTTCTTTGGATACAGCGTCATTTCCTGTTTGTTTGTTTTACAGTCTTTTTTTTTTCACACTGTACATTTTAATATTTTAAAATGTTAACTTTAGGATTTATGCCCTGGGATGTCTATTCCTTGGTTTTATAACCAGCTGGTGATACGACAGAGCTTTTCTTGATCTTCAGCTCTCCTATCAGGAAGGTCTACCCAAGGTGAATGTAGTGTGATGGATTTTCCCAGCCTTTTTGGGCCTCTGACTTGTTCTGGACTTTTGCTTGTTAATTATTTTGGAGTTCCCCTGTTTACAGGAATTTGGTTGTCCCCTCTGTTTCCCAGAAGACACTTCTCCTTCCTGGGTGTTTGATGCTGGCAGACCTTTGTCCAGACTATCTGTATAGTTTTTTTACATCCCTTTCAGTTTACATGCTGCTGTTGCCTGAAGGGCAATTTCTGGTATGAGGGTCACCTCGAAGAGGATTTCCCAAGTCAGTCTTTCCCAGCCCAAACAGGGCCAGGGATCTATGAAGGAGCTGCAAACTGGTTCCAAAGTGCCCTGGGGAGGGCATCAGGAAGGGCGCCCAAAGTTACTCTAATATGTCCCCTTTCCTGGCCTGCCCAGCAAATCCAGTCCTTCAACTAACTGTCCCCTGCTGCTCTGAGGAAGGCCTGCATCTTTAAATTTCCATTGCCTCTGTCCTTGTCCTGGGAGGGTTGAAACAATGGCTCCTGCTGCCCTTGTCTGGGGTGAGTTGAAACAATAACTACCCTCAGAGCTGGGACCCAGCGATCTGAATTCGCTAACCAGAAGTCTTCA
>PVKY010009818.1:0-13052 GCA_004027775.1 Bradypus variegatus
CTAATCGGACTCACTCACTCGTTTCAGAATGCAGACTTCTAGTTTCGCCAGATGGACGTTCCCTGTGGTTTTAGCAGTCCTTGTCCGGCTGGTGCTACTTTGGAGGTGACGTTCTGGGTCACTTTCTGGTTTTTATTCATTGTTTTTCACGGAGGTGTCTCCTTGCTTTGTCTCACCTAGCCGCCATCATAGGTTCTCAACCTCATCTCTTCTTGTAGTTCTGAAATTCTTTGCAAATAATTCCAACCTGATGTGAAACACATAGGAAACTGAGGTGTGTAGAGCAAGAAGAGTCCGTCTGATGGCCCTTCTAGAAATGCAGAAGGCTGTGTGATTGTGCATCTGAAGGTCCTGCGCTCTCGGGGCTCATTCTGAGATGGACTTTAGTTTGGGGGGATATTTCAGGAAGTGCTTAGAGGAGTAGCACACAAAGGTTTTTTTTTTGTCCTTAGGACCCCTTTATACTCTTAAAAATTGTTGGGAACCCCAAGTGCTGTATGGGTTATACATATTGATAGTCACTTATTGGAAGTTTTACACTTATTGGAAGTTAAAACTAAGAAACTTTTAGAATATTTGTTACTTAATTGAAAAACAACACTCATAACCAAAATGAGACACTTAAAGGAAAATACGTTGTGTTCCAAAACAAACAAACAAAATAGTGAGAAGAGTGGGACATTGCTTTACATTTTTGCTTCTCTCTTTAATGTTTGGCGGAATAGACAGCAGCTTGATTTTTGTATCTGCTTCTGACTTCAGCTGTTGCAGTGTGTTTCCATTGATGTATATGAAGAAACTCAACCTCATGCAGATATGCAGTTGGGGTAGAGGGTGTTTTAAAACCCTTTTCAGATCCTTGTGGTTCTTCGATGCTGCAGCAGTGGTCTCTTAAGGGGCAGTTGCAACATGGAATCTGAAATTCTATCAGTGAACATTTCCTGCTCTGGCATGTTAAAACCCACTGGATCTTTTACCTACAGGTGATTTGGTAATTTCATACACTGGACATTTGGCGTATATTGGTTCACTGAGTTATTCAAATCTGCCAAATGTCGATGCATTTGATTATGCAAAATTAAAAAAATCACATTCATTAATACCACCACCAATCTCATTGGAAAATTCTTTTAAGAATTGGGAAGCTGTCAAGCTCACAGTAGTGATGGCAAATTTTCCAAAATTTGAATTTCACCATTGGCAGCAAACTGTCAGTTGTGTACAAAGTGACAGAAAGTGTCACCACCTACCCAAGTCTGAATAACCACAGTATCTCTCTTGCTCTTTTAAGTTAAAGTTGCATTCTGTGAAATAAAAACATCAACCAAAGAACAGACCAGCCAGTTCAGCTTACAACCTGGACAACTGCACATGTGCTTTTCCTCAAGACAACTCTCGTACTTAGGGACGTGGCAGAAGTGCTGTCTGTGTACATTCCGTTCCATCACACAGTATTAAAAAGATATGTACCCAAGGGTTGAGATTTAATAAAACTACTAATTTTTACTGCTCATCAAAGGCATTCTTAAGTGAAACTGGCTCTTTAAATTTTTCATGTGTCTGTGGGGTGGGGAAGGCTCCACCAACTGCAGGTACAGTTTGGCACATGGCCTCGATACAGGCCATGGCCCCTGCGGTTTTACGCTCGGTTGCTTTTGTGCCATTGCAGAGAGGTCCACACCATAAAAAAGGCAAATGCTATCTTAGTTTTATCAGGAAAATAATTCTGACCCCTCAGACCCCAGGAAAGGGTCTTGGGGCCCTCAGGCGTCTGCAGACCACGCTTGGAGAAACACCATCGGAGAGTTGAACTCACCGGGATAATCTCTATAAACACGTCTTATTCCCAATTGATGGACCAAGAGCCCGTGTTCCAGAACTTAGAGTGTCTGAGCTCTTACTGTGCACCAGTTCCTGTTCCAGGAGCACGGGAGACAAAACAGATCATCTGAGATGCAAGATGAAGATTCAGGTTGGAGATCTCCCATCTAATGATGAGGCAGTGGGGAAGAAAGTGGGGGTACAGGGGTGCTGGCACTTGCTAAGCTTCCTCTGTGGGCCTTCCACTCCTCCCTATTTTCTGACTCACACAACGCTTTGCAGCCTGGGGAAGATCGTGGTGTCCTGACCACATGCAAAACAAGAATTTTGGAATGTGTCAGTAGGGGATTCATCCTTTGTCAACTTAGCCAAGCTGCAACCATGTTTCCCAGAATCCCTTCCCCTGCAAAATTCCAGGTTAATGTGGGGCACAAGACCACAAGACACATTTTGTGCAAGATTTGGAAAGCAGGAGTTGTGAAGCAGCAGCCACGTTCTTATTGCATTTGGAAGGTCATCGCAGGGCGCCGGGAAGTGTCGCAGCTCATGCGCACTGTCGGACCTGCTGCCTGCACCTGCTCGCTCGCCTGGCGGCCTGGAGAAGCCATCTGCAGCTCCTCCAGCCACCACCAAGCCCTCCTCCAGCTTCTTCAACTCCTGGGCCGGCTGTATGCTTAGTCCATGGCTTGCGAAGGTCACTGGCTGCTCTGGCTCCTCCTTGCAGCTTCCAGTTTGTCTTGGCACCTCACCCTACCCCCAACTTCGTTTCCATTTTCCCTTCCTGATTGGCTGCCGGCTGACCTCAGCGCCAGCATCGCACCCAGAAGGAACAGCATCCATGGATGGTTGAACCAGCCCTCACGATGCCGTAAGGTCAGATCCTATAATCAACCCATGTTCCACATCACTCTGGTTGGTTCTGCTTTTTCCAATCAAACCCTGAACTAAACAGGATTCTCTTACTTAATTAACTGCAACTTACTCAGTTTGTGTCGTCAGACAAATCTGCCGTCTCTGAGCTCGAGTCTCCTGGGTGTCTACAAGGACTGGCTGAAGGGAGGGAGAAGCTGGTGTCCTCAGCCCCTGTCTCACCTGGTCCCTGGGGGTGTGGGTGTGGCCTGTCCAGGAAGGAAGGAAATCTCTGCTTACCACCCCTCATGTGTGCCGGCTCCTTGTATGTTTTACTCATGCCGTGCTACTTAATTCTTTTTTTCAGCAGTCATTCATTTAAAATTGAGCACTTAAAATAACCAAATGCTGTGTGAAGCTCTGGGAAGATGGGAAGACTAAGACCCGCTCCTGGGTCCATGGGGGAGTGTGATAGGGGAAGAGCCTGCAGGTGGAGGTGGGCGGGCAGATCTTGACTTAAATGCAGCTCAGACTGTCACTGCATCTTGTGTTTCATTTAGTTTCCAATCTCCTTGTCTTGACTTAAATGCAGCTCAGACTGTCACCGCATCTTGTGTTTCATTTAGTTTCCAATCTCCTTGTCTTATCTCCCCAGCTAGACTGTAAGCCTCCAGAGGGCAAGGATGGCTTTTTGTGCCTGTGGGTTTCTGCTCAGCACCAGATTGTGTGTTATCCATGGTGTATGTATGTGTGTGTGTGCCAAGGTGGGGAGGGTTTTCTCAACAATGTTCATTCATAGAATGACTCAGTCTACGTTGTCCTTATTTTCCAGCCAGTTGTTCAGCTGCTGGCCTTCGGAATATCCGTGTGGATGGCCTTTGAAGCAGCCTGCGTGTTGGTTGTTTTCTCTTCTCCTTTACGAATGCTGCTTAGCGTTAAAGCCTCCCTGTCTGCACACTTAGCGCTGTGTCTCTTTGCCGCAACCTGGGCATAAGACATAATCCAGAAACCCTGCAGCTGTCCCATCCACCAGAAAGGGAAACCATTTTTCTACTGCAGAGAGCCACGGGGTGGACTGGAATCATTGCACTCAATGGGTTCCACAGGCACTTGGCCCCGACAAGGGTCAGTTCCCTCCTTGACTTGCCCGGGACCTTGTTTGGAAATGTGCTTTCATTCATTGGTGGACACTTATTGAGGCTCCGCCATGTGCTCGGAACCCTGAGCTCTTCCAGGAATGTTTAAGACCCTGTTCCTTGGGCACTCTTGAAGCTATGGTGAATTTTTTTCATCAAAGTCTCTTTGCTGTCAGGGTTTGTGGGGCTTAAAAAGTCAGAGCTGATTCATTATCATGAATATTTCACCCTGAACCTGCTTTCTATCAAATCATTTATGTTTTTTAATCTACCAGAATGTGTATGCTGATACTTTTCCTTTTCAGAAGGTTTTCATGAACTTTCAAGGGGGAGAAAAGAATGCTGCCAAATGAAAAGCAATTTCAGGAATTTCCAGAGTAAATGAGGCTTTGAGCAGAGCCTACGATCAGTGTGCATAATTCATTAAAAACGAATCACTCTGCAAAATTGGGTAAACCAGCATCCTAAACCATCTCTGTTTGCCACGTGTCTGCCATTTAATCCATGGCTGTTGCTAATGAAGCTAATTTTTGAAGAATTTGAGAGTAAACAGATTTGGACAAATTTATTTGCTGGAAAAGCAGCAGGGTGTACCCTATCCAAATCACATGGGTCCTTAAAATGTGGTTGGGAGAAAATTAACAATCTAAAGACATGCGTGCATGTGTGTGTGTGCATGGAGCAAGTACGTGTGTGTGGCTCATGGAGAATTATTCTGCATTATTATGAAGTTACAGAGACACAAAGTTATGTTTGAGGTAACTAATCTGTTTCAAATAGGGACAGAGTAAGAAAATAAAAATGATCATTGATGTCATGTACTGAGCTTCTTTGACGGGCAAAGACATCGCAAGCACTTTTTCTAGGCCTCATGTCTTAGAATCTTCCCAGCAACCCTATAAAATACCACAACTAAGGCTTAGAGAAGTGAAAAGGTTCCACATGGCTACATGTCTTGTAAGTGATGGACGGAGGATTTAAACTCAGATGTTTGTGTCTAGTCTGTGTTGTAAATCATTGTGCTTTATTGGTGGATCTGGAAGATTCTTTGGAAGAAAAGTGAACTGAGAATGCACCTGTTTTCTCTGAATTTGAATATAAAAATATCAGGTGATTGAAGAAAGAGTAATTTTGGACACATATCTTCTATATTAGATGTTGACAATACCTATATTCACCAAAAAAAATTGATAATCCTCTACTTTGGCATTTGTTTCCTGTTTTCTTGTTGTTTGTGTGTTTTGTTCTGTTTAAAAATTGTCCTAATAATTCTGCCTCAACATCTTCTGGTTAATGTGATTCTGGATTGTCAATTTAGTTCTGCAAGAAGGAAAACCATAATTACTTTATAAAGATTCTCATCTGGCATTGGATAAAGAACATTGCAATGATTTCATGGCTGACATGAAAATGTCATCTAATCCTAGGCATTTAAAATATATTATGGTGAGCTCTGTTAAAACAGCAGCATGACAACCAAAATCCACCCTCCACCGTGTTTCCAAACTACAGATTAACCATATGGAACTTGAGAAGCAACCCTGAGCCCAAGTTTTCAGGACAAAGACGATTTGTGTAAACTGATGTCCATTGAACAGTCTGGTACGGCTGTTGGAAAGTTTTGCCAACTTGTTTTGTTTTGCAACCTTGGATCTGGTTCTCCCCTTGTTGACTTAGTTCTGTTCTCACCATATTTTGAAAGTGGTCATTGTTTTTGGCAGTCCCTCACATTTCACCCATTATGGAAGCCGACTTCAGATCCTGCGGCGTCTTCTCCTAAACAGGCATCCATGCTCGGTTTGTGGAGAAATTGTTCCTATAAATGAGTCCCAGCAACTCATTTTCTTCTCCCTGTGGTCTGGATTCCTATGGAAACCTTTGACTTTTCTCTGGTGCTTTTTTACCTTATTTACTTGGGGGAAAAGCACAGAACACATGAGCGCTCTGAACGCTTTCCAGAATGATTACACTTGCTGGCAAGCAGGCCCTCCACATTTCTACAACCTGGGAAGCCACCCAGTCCCCCTGCCATTGCTGGTTTGGGGGAAACCAGGAAGGGGACATGGAGGCTACGTACATTTCAACACACCGAGCTCAGTTCCGACGAGTGAAGGGCCAAGGACCCTCTGACCTTCGTGTTTGCCTCTTAATTTTTTGGAACCACTTTGGAGTCTGTCTGACCACATTTCTGTTCTCTGGTGTTGTGGGCTGGCTAGCACTGACCCTGGTCAGAAGGAGAACAGAAAAATCCTCGGGGAAAGTACAGGATGTGACAGAAAACTGAGCTGGTGAATCAGGGGGTGGGCTGGTCCCCATGGTGTGGAGGTGCAGGAGTTTTAGAAGGCTGTGGGCAGGAAATGGCCTTGCTGAGTCAGTGGAGAGGCCCCGGCCTCATGAGTCATTGCCCACGAGCAGACACACCTTGGGGCACAGACGTAGACCCCAGAGGAGGTTACAGTGGGGTTACCAGGAAGGAGAGCTTGGAAGCGTGTTGAATATTACTGAGGAGGAAACTGTCTCAAACCCAGCGCATTTTAGGAAAAAAATGTCTCTTAAGATGCTGCCTTGGGTGGGGTTCCCTGGAAGTAGACCCTGAGATGAGGCTGTGTGTGAAAGGGATTTATAGGGTAGAGGAGTGAGGAGGTAGGGTTGGGCCAGGAAGAAGGCCAAGCAAAGGGGGCATCCCTGAGTTCCTGCTGGAGGTGACGCTGACTCGGGCCCCCGGGGAGGCCCTTCCCAGGGCTGTCCTAACCAGGGGCAAGGGCGGAAGTATTTCTGTCCCACCCCCAGGTTGTCCCCAGGGGATGTGAACTCCCAGGAGCACCTGGTTCTTCATATGCATGGACACACGGACCCAGTGGCCGAGCCAGGGGTGGCAGCGAGTGTGGCCAAAGCTGGACGGGAAGCCTGAGAGCACCTGGGGGGAGAGCAGGGGAGGGTTGGAGCACGTGTATATACACACACACACGTGAATATATACACACACATGTATATACACACACACTCATTGACATATATAATATTTTCCCAAAAAAGGAAATCCAGAAGGATAAAGCAGAAATGAAGGAAAGCTCCCTATAGGAAGTGGAAATGGATAGGAGGTATGGGGAGGCAATGAACCTTCTGGAAATAACCATTTTTGTAGTTTTGATTTTTGGAGCTAGGTCGATGATAATGTTTTACCCATTTAAAAAGTTTGAGGAAATGTCTGTGATGTCCGTGGCCTGGGGAAATTTCACAGTCCACTGCCACGTTTCTCTGTGGCGTGGAACGTTTGCAACAAGCTTGTGCTGTTCTGACGAGAGGCTCCATCACGTAACACGAGGCCTGGCCTAGTCCTGAACACATGGCACTGTGGGACTGGCAAGCAGCAAGCTCCTGGGACCACTGCATCCAGGAAACGGTCCTGACACTGAGACCCTGGGGAGCTTGGAAAGAGCAGGAAATTGCCCAGCAGGCTGTGAGTCCCTCCGGGTCACAGAGGGGGCTCACAAGAAGAGCCCAGCGGCACGACCCCCAAACGGCAGTCGTGACAGCCTCTTCTCAGGGCTGTGGGGAGGACCTCGGAATCCAGCTCTTGTTTGCTCCTTAATTCAGTGCTCACTTGTGCTCCCAGCGTTTGCCAGAGCTGCTCCTGTGGGAGGTGGAGAAAGGCCCGTGAACAGATAAGAGGATGCAGTGACAGTCACTTCCTTTCCCACTCGACTCGGCCTACCCAAGCTGAGGGTTTCATGAAAACAGGCTCTCTCTTGAGGTTTGTGCTAATTCCTTTTTCCAGTTGGGCTGGTAATACCATCAAACAACTGCTCTGGGGCCAGCCCAGGCTGCCTGCATCCGAACTGACAGCCACCAGAAGGCAGGGATGTCCCTAGACACCGGGAGGGACGTGTGGGGAGCCGGCAGCAGCCCCGTGCAGTCAGAGCTCTGCTTAAGGAGAAGGGTTGCATCACCTGGCTTCCAGTTCATGCTGCTCATTCTGATTTCTCCACCCCGGTCAAGATCAGATTCATGTCCTCATCTAATGTAAAGGAAAAGACATGGGTTAGAGCAGGTGAGAACCCTGCCTTCTGGCGCCATTGTCTCTCCTCCAAGCTGTGTGAACTTGGACAGATCAATGGCTTCTCTGAGCTCCAGATGAGAAAATGGAAATGCTCATATCCACGTGTGTCCGCAGCCGGGCCCAGCAGTCTTTTGTGAGCGTCTCCTCCTCCCCTCTCTTACAGACAGCAGAGATGGGGGTCAAGCCCAGGTTCATCCATCCAAACTCAGCATCCTTTCCACCAGTCCCCCGAGGCTCAGGAGGTGAGGGGTTAAGAGTGCAGCCTGCTCTCACTGCTCCTTTGCTAGCTGAGCAGTCTTGAGCATGTGACTCAGTCTCTCTGCATCCTATTCTCTTATCTGTGAAAAGGGACTAATTATAGACCTGCCTCATGGGACGGAGAAAGAGGGCTAAATGTGTTGAACTCTTAGAATGGTGGAACGAATGTTCGCTGTTACAGTCACAAGGCTTCTAGATGCTCCCTATTCATGCACAGGTGTGCTGCACCTTTCCTCTAATGAGCCCAAGGCCTAGATCCGGAAGCCTAGATCTGTGGCTCGCAGCCCTCTGACCCCTCCAAGGTCCGCAGCAGACATCTCCAGTCGGTCACCTCCCTCCTCTCACCGTCTGGGTGCAGTCCTGTGAGCCTTTAGTCTGGCAGTGCACTTGACAGCTGGGACAGGAGACGAAGCCGGGACAGGAGACGAAGCCGGGACAGGAGATGAAGCCCGCCTGCCACCCCCTTGCAAGCGTGCGATGGGGGTCTGGGGCCCCTGCGGGATGAGCTGTTTTTCATGGTAAGTGAAGATTGTTTGTGGAAGCTCAGGTTGCTCCTGCCATCTGGGAAACATTTGACCACCTTCCATGGCTTCCAAAGCAGCCCCCTCCCTTAGAAACCTGACAACCAGGAGGAGAGCTTTTATTCCAGGAAAGAGCGAGCTCCGAGTCAGATGCTGTTCCCAATTTCCCAGGGCCAGGGAAAGAGGCAGGTGTTAGGGCACACTTAAAGAGCTGTTGAGGGACAGCCAAACTCTGAAGCCTCCTCCGCCAAAGTCTCCTTCCTCTCCATGGCCACCCGAGAATTATTCTGCTTCTGAATCTGGGAGGACCAGGGAGAAGGTGCTGGCTTTGAAAGGGCAACCGCAGTTTCCTCGGATGTGTGATCTTGGGGGAAGTCCTTCAACCCTCTCTGAGAAATGGAGGGAAATGCCAGCTGGGTGGGGGCGTTCACTCGTTCACTGGCCACCTGCTGTGGGCCCAGGCGAAGCAGATGCTCACCCTGAGGATGAGGGCACCGCAGAGGAGGCACCCGTCAGCACGTGGGGCATCATTACTGCCGGTGTCCTGTCTGCAGTCAGCTGTTGGGACATCGGTGCCAGAAGGAACTGAACATTTTGTTCAGACTTTCTGTCAACCTCCATGTCGACATGTGTGTGCCTTTCCCTGTCCCTTTAGAGGACGGCTGGGTCGCAGGGACGAGGATGGGGCTTGCAGCCATGGGCTCCCTGCCAAGGGTTTCCATCTGCTGGCCGTGTGCTCCTGGGCCAGTCGTTTCACTCTCTGAGCTTCCAGCTTCGGCTCTTCATCTTCAAGAACAGCCTGTCCCAGCTGGGCCATTTGGGAATTAAATGAGCTAATGACTGAACAAGGAAGACCCTTTAAGGGCTTTTTCCTCGTGTCTTCCAGGGCCTTTCTCGGGTTGGTGTGTCGGGGCTGATGGCAGATCTGACAGCCTCTGCCTTTGGGAATTACAACCATACCAGCCAGTAGCGGCCCCTTTTCCAAGCGGTCCTGGGCGCCTGGCGTGGTCCTGAGTGCTTTCTGAGTATTTGCCTCATTTCTCCTCTTCCTACTGGGACACAGCGCTGCAAAGGGCTGACCCCGGCCAGCGCTTGCCACCCCAGGCCTTCACAGCTGTCCTTTCCAGGCTCCAGCCCCCACAGCCCTGGCCACAGGGCCTTTGCACGCTCAGTGCTCTCTGCAGGGAATGCTCTGCTTCCTCCCTCCAGGTGCCTGCTCAAATGTCACCCTGTTAGAGAGGCTCCCCCAAACCCTCCTGTCTAAAATAACCTCGCAGCCTCAGCGCTTGTTCCAGGCTTTGTTTTATTTTCCCGTAGCCCTGTCGCTGTTTCGGGCATTATTTGTTTACTGTATTTCTCCACGACGAGCACGTCAGCTCTGCGAGGGCAGGGGCTGTGTATATTTCACTCACGGCTTTGGCACCAGCATCTAGAATCATTACTGGCACACAGTAGGTGCTCAGTGCGTCCTTGTTGCCGAACCAATGAACAACACAGCCCGTGGTACAGAGGAGGCCAGAAGAGGTCAAACTTCAGGCCACAGTTGGGAAGCCAGTGAGCGGAGGAGTGTCCAGAATTCCCATGTGCTGCTCTTGACCCCATAGGCCTCGGCTCAGTGGGGCCCTGCAGCTCCTCCTGCCTCCCCTTATGGCAGTTTAGAGTCTGTAAAGCCCGCTAATCCCCGACCCTGTGCCGTCCCAGGCAAGCTGATGGGCCTGCTGTGAGGCCAAGGCTAAGAGGGCTGGTGTCTCCTGCCAAGTGCTCAGTGTCGGAGCCTCTGATTTCCTGGGAGAAGCCCAGATGCTGGTGACAAAACAGGCCTCGGAATGCATGTTACACGGGAAGGAAACATGAAAATCCCATCCCCATCTTCTTCCAGGGCGACCTCTGGAAAGAGTTCACTGTGGCTCACGGCCGGGCTTCCTGGGAGCCCCTTAACCTTTGCTGGATAAACCCAGAATTCTACCCTCAAGCAGTGCCTAACCGTAGGCAGAAAGTGCTGATGGGAAAACAGTTTGTGCCTTCAAGGGTCAGCGGATAGCTTCTCTTTGGATCACGCCCTAAATTCCGCAGAGTATTAGGAATAGAAATGGGGCTAACCCCAAACAGGAAGCCCGGCCACGGCAGGCCCCGAGGACCCTGGTGGAGGGCCTCTCGCACACTCACCACTTCCTCCTGTATCGGGGGGCAGCTGTGATAAATGCGACAGCACCAGGCCTTGCAGGCCTCGGCCGCTGCCCCAGCTGGGCCCCAGGAGCCCCAGTTCCCACATCCGGGAAAAGGACTTTCTCCCAGGCCAGGTCATGCAGCCACCCCAATCAGAACCTGCCGGAAGTGTGAGTGGCCCCTCTTCCCCGCTCCCCCAGCCCAGAGCCCAAGCTGGGACTGTCCTCAGTGGTCAGGGCTGTTAGGGATCAGTACACACTGTGCTCCCCAAACATGAGCTCTGATTCTCTACTCTCTTTCACTCAATTTTCTAGTCGTTTGTAGATCCCGACTCACAACCGTAAAGTTTATTCTATAGCAAGTGGCACAAAGAAGTGGGGTGTTTTTATTTTTTCTGGA
Organism: Bradypus variegatus; assembly: GCA_004027775.1. Classification (NCBI taxonomy): domain Eukaryota; kingdom Metazoa; phylum Chordata; class Mammalia; order Pilosa; family Bradypodidae; genus Bradypus; species Bradypus variegatus. Next base: position 11,211 of record PVKY010009818.1, read on the forward strand.
AACAAATTCAAGTGACCTTGTAATAGAGAAAGATTCCCATTTTGCCTCAGTGTTGGACGCGATGCTGGGTGGTTTCAAAGGGAAATGAGCTGCTTTCAAAGATGCGCAGGTCATGTTGGCACACGCATACTTGTGCATGTGCCCACGTGCACACACACTTACAAGCGCACACATGTGTGCACAACTCTCACCCTGCACACCCATCTGCTCCCCGGGGCGGCAGGGACTTCGGTGCCCACCTGCCCTCTGAGGGAGCCCGAGGTGTCCTTGTTAGCCATCGAGCTGACCGTTATCGTCCTCCAAGCGCACTCCTGAGGGTTTCTCCCTCACCATCTTTGAAGCCATCTGTCCTTTTCAGGAAGAAGAAAGAGCTGTAGTAGTCTGACATTCCAGGAAGCCCCGAAGGAGGAATGCAGCACATCGAACGTGCTGGTCCCCAGCCAGCAGCGACTCCAGGGAGAGAAACGATTTCAGATGCTAAGGGCTGGCCCCTCTGATTGCTGACATTTTCTTACAACGGACTTAAGTCCCATTTGTTTTGTTTTCTGTCTCCACAACAATTACAAAGATTTATTTTTTATTGCTCCAGTTCGCTTTGCCAGGACCACACTTCCTTTTGCTTTTTAAAGGAACAGCTATCCCATACAGCGGGGCCTAGGAACTGAGCATTTTTAGCCACAAAAATGAAAATAAACAAGGCTGAACTTTTCTTGGGTGTCCGTGCAGCCGCTATCCCCCTGTGCACGATGCCGGAGGGTGTTCTCCTGGCTCTATCCCACTGGATAGATGGGGCCACAGAGTGACGCAGCCGCCGCCAGGCAACGAGAATTGAGATGTCCTCTTGCCCGAATCAGAGCACGGCCAAGAGCTCAAAGGGACAGGTTCTCGCCAGAGGGCGACCTGATTCTTGAGGATGGGGCCAAGGTCCCCAGCTGCATCCTTCTCAAACTTGGCGGGAGTTTCTCAGGTGGCCTGGATGGCGGGCTGGCCTGGGAGGGGCTCGCTGTGTCTGTGCGTGAAGCCCCGTTACACCCCCGCCAGCCGAGGGGAAGGGCCCCCCGGGTGCCACACAGAGACGTGGCTGCACAGGGGCCTGCGTCCCCACCCCTCCAGATCCCATGGTGTGACCCCGGAGAGTGACGTACCCTCTCTGATCCCCGGTTCCACATCTGGAGAACGGGGGTGACAGCAGCCCCTGCCCCTGGGACTGCCCCGAGGCTTTGCTGAGCCCACGGATGGTGGTGGGCCGTGGACCCAAGGACGTCCATGTCCTCATCCCCAGAATCTGTGGACACGTTCCTGCAAATGGCAAAAGGAACGATGCAGATGGATGCAAGTAAATTAAGGACCTTGAGACGGGGGGGATTTTTGGGGGCAGGGGCAGTGCAATCACAAGGGTCCTCAGAGGGAAGCAGGAGGGTCAGAGCCGGAGAAGGAGGGTGTCGGTGGAAGCAGGGCCCGGGGTGACGTCCGCTGCCCGGGGACACGGCAGCCTCCAGACCCTGGAGAGGACAAGGAGCGGTGCCTCCCGCAGCCTCCGGAAGGAGCCAGCCCTGCCGACACCTGCATCCTGGCCCGGGGGGCCGTTTCAGTCTCCCACCCGGGGGCAGCAAGGATACGCACTTCTGTTGTTTTAAGCCGTTAAGTCTGTGATAATTTGCGAGGAAACTTACCACGGGGGACTCCCACAGGGACCACTGCAGTTATTACTAACAATGAGGACCAGGGGCGCCCCCACCCCATGCTTCCTCTCAGCTCACACGCCGGCCTCTGGGGCCGGGGGGCTGCCCACCCCTCCATCCCCCACCCCTCCATCCCCCACCCCTCCATCCCCCACCCCTC
>PVKY010009819.1:0-13056 GCA_004027775.1 Bradypus variegatus
TTAGCTTTTTGTTGTTGTTGTTATTTCATAATCATAAACTTAAACTCTGCAATCCAGCTAGGCTTGGAAGGGGAGGATAATGTAGAACCCAAAGAATTGCAGCAAGATCACAATGATAGGATACTGGGGGCAGACCAGGGGAGGTGGGACGCTCTCCTGAGCTACAGAAGGAATGGTCTAGTGGTTAAGAGAAAACACAAATCAAATTTGTCCACAGTCGGCAATGATGATCTTGCTGGTCTTGCCCTTCCTGGACCCAAAGTGCTCCATGGCTTCCAGTGTCCCAGCCCTCTTTCACTTTGCCAAAGACCACATGCTTGCCATCCAACTACTCTTTCTTAGCAGTGCAGATGAAAAACTGGGAACCATTTGTGTTGGGTCCAGCATCAGCCATGGACAAGATGTCAGGACCTGTATGCTTCAAGATGAAGTTCTCATCATTAAACTTCTCCCTGTAGATGGACTTGCCACCAGAGCCATTATGGCATGTGAAGTCACCACCCTGGCACATGAACCCAGGAATAATTCTGGGAAAGCAGAAACCCTTATAACTAAATCCTTTCTCCCCAGTACTCAGAGTATGAAAGTTTTCTGCTGTTATTGGAACTTTATCTGCAAACTGCTCAAGGCAGACGTGGCCCAAGGGCTCACCATTGGTGGTGCTTTCAAAGAACATGGTGTGTTTGACCATGGCGGCAGGTGGAGTGGTGCAGCTGTGGGTAGTGGCATCTGCCCCTGCTGTTAGCTTTTAAAATGTATTTTCTTCTACTTCCCTTGGAATTATTTTGCTGTTCTTTTTCTAAATTTTTGATATATGTACATAGCTAATTAGTTTTCATCCTTTCTTCCTTTTGAATAGAAGTATTTAAGACTTGAAGTTTCCCCTAATTACTGCATTAGTTGTTGTATTATGATTTCCTTTTTAACCAGTGAATTATTCAGACGTGTTTATTAACTTTCAGACTTATGGGGATTTTATTTTGTTACTGATTTCTAGCATTACAACTATAGTAAATATATTTCAATATATTTTAAAATAAGTTGAAACTTGCTTTATGTTCTACAAGATGGTCAAAATTTGTAAATATTTCATGTGTGCTTAAAAAGAATATGTATTTTGTACTTGCTGGATGCAGAGATACATTGAAAACATCCCACTGGTTTCTGGCTTTCATTGTTACTGTTAGGAATTCAGCTTTTCTCCTTTGAAGCTCATCTTTTCTCTCTTGCTGCCTTTATGATCTTCAATTTCTCTTTGGTGTTCTGAAGTTTCACTCCAATATGTTTAGGTAGGGATTCCTTATTATTTATCTTTCTCTGGATTTTTGTGTATCCTGCATTTGGATCTATAGATTGTTGTCGTTTATCAATTCTGGAAAATTCTCTTTGAATACTGCCTCTGACCCATTCTTTCTCTCCTTCTGGAACTCCAACTAAACATGTGCTCGACTATCTCACTCTATTATCTATGTCTCTCCACATATCTTTAAACCTTTTATCTCTTTCTTCTCTTTATGCTGCATTTATGGATAATTTCTTTTCACCTGTCTTCCAGTTAACTGATTATCTCTTCAGCTCTGTCTAAACTGCTATTAACTCTGTCCATTTAGTTATTCTAAGGATCTGTGATTTCAAACTTTATGAATATGAATAACATTGTTGTGTTGTCCATGTCCTCATCCTCGAACCTGTGAATATATTACCTTACCTGGCAAAATACTTTTGTCACTGTGATTAAAATAAGGATCTTGAAATGGGGAGCTTATCCTGGAGTATCTGGGTGGGCCCAGTGTAATCACAAGGATCCTTAGAAGAGAGAAGGTGATGTGATGATGGAAGCAGAAGGAGAGAAGGCTATGTGACAACAGACACAGGGTCAGAGTAGGAGGTGTGATGACAGAAGCAGAGGTGGGAGTGATGCCAGGAAGGAGCCACAAGAAAAGGGATGCAGGGGGCCTCTAAAAACTGACAAAAGCAAGGAAACAGATTCTTCCTCGAGTCTCAAGAAGGAATACAGCTCTGCTGATGCCTTCATTTTAGCCTAGTAAGAACATTTCAAAGTTCTGATCTTCAGAACTGTGAGAGAGTAAATTTGTGCTGTTTTAAGTCACTAAATTTGTGATAATTTGTTTACAGCAGTAATAGGAGAATGATACAGTTTTTCAGTTTTTCTTTTTCAATGAATATTAATTATGTGACTGAAGAGCTATGAATGGATACTGAATACTAGATATGAAGATGTTGTAATAAGAGAATTCCACATATACCTTGGGCATGATTATCCTAAATATAAAACAACCATCCAAAGATTCTATTGATGTTCAAATATATCCAAGTTTGTAAATAGTTGTTTTCTGTTATGAAACCAATAAAACTAAATATTGTCCTCAGTTAAAGGATTAAAGTATGAATTCTATACTGCATGTTACTACACAAGATATAAAACTGACACTGATGGATATCATGGTGTACAAGAAAAATAATTTATTTTCTCATTTCAAGTTAAAGGAGTAGAAAATTCTGAAAATTTTAGGAATTAAATATGCCTACTTTTCAAAAAAATTTTATTTAGAATATAAAGAAAAATCTTTGATATACACCGCTATTTTATCTGCTTATACCATAAAAATAAAGTATGATTATAAACAATACATTAATAGAATTCAATTATTTTATATTTTCATTTTTAGAATTTCCTTTTGGTTCTTTGTCAAAACTCCTTGGTCATTCTTTATAGTTTCCTATTCTCTGCTGGTATATTCAAGCTTGACTATTTCTTTGACCATATAAAACATGATTATTTTATACTCTGATCTGATAGTTCTGATGTCTGAAGATCCTGCAGTTCTGTTTCTACTGCTGAATGTGTCTGTTGGATATTGCTCACAGTGCCATTTTTCCTTTATGTTAGGGTTTTTAAATTGCTATTACTGTTTTTACTGTGGGCTCTTTTTTTTTTTTTTCCTGAAAAACTATGGTGGAAATTCCTTGAGGCTGAAGATGGAGTTGTCTTCCTTCAGAGAGAATGTGGGTTTGCTTCTGTCAGTCATCTAGAAGTACTAACAATCCTGGACCACTTTAAACTAAATTCCTGACTTTGATAGCTTTGGATCACCCAGGTAATGTAAGCTTGGGCTGCATACTAGCTCAAGGACCAAATAGTGGTTACAACTCAGAGATGGCTCCTTCTTCTTCCTATCAACTTAGCACTAAGGTAATTTTCCTTAAAGTCCCTGCAGGTTACAGTGGGATGGATTTATCTCAGGTCCAGTTTTACATTGAGTGTATACCCCGTTGGAGCCCCAGCTTTTAAGGGAAATCTCTTATTAGATGCTTCATCTTGGTTTTATCATAGATAAAGGCTGTGGAAATTGAAACTCATGTTTGCCTGGCTCAAGAAATATCCTCAGAGAAAAAGAGCTTCCATGTTCTGGTTCCCTGATTCCTGCCTTCCCTTAAATTTTTTTTCTCGTTTTTTCTTTATTAGAGCAGTCCTGGATTTACAGAAAAATCATGCAACTAGTACATTTCCCTTATATTTTAACCCAATAAATTCTTGCTATCTAGCCACATCTTCTAGTTTTTAAAATAATTGGCATTTATATTTTAATCAGCATTTTCACTTGTGTTACTCGGAAATATCTGTCCAGAATCCAGCCAGTCATATTATTGGAAATGGAATTTCCTCTAATCCTAATTAATTAATAAAACAACCCAATAGGAAAATGGGCAAAAGACATGAGCAGATAATTCACAGAAGAAATACAAATGGCCAATAAATAGATGAAAATATGCTTACCTCATAAGTAAGTAGGAAAAGCAAATTAAAATAATAATGAAATACTACTTTTGGCCCATCAGCTTAGCAAAACTTAAACATTAATAATATTAAGTGCTTCCACTGTTGGGGCAATGCAAATTAGTGAAGTATTTTTGGAAAGCATTTGACAGTAACTAGCAATATAACAAATGCACATACACATTGACCCAGAAATTCTGCTTTTAGGAATCTTTCCCAAAACAGTGTTTGCATATGCGAGCAAAGATAAACCATTATATACCTTGCCGTCTTGTTTGTAATAGAAAGGAAGGAAGAAAGGAAGGAAGGAAGGAAGAAATATAGAAAGGAAAGAAAGAAAGAAAAAGAAAAATTCTAAGCACCTAAATGTTGGTTAATAGGAGAAGGGTTAGAGAGAGTATGGACCATGCAAAATATGCCACCATTTAAAAAAGAGTAAGATAGATCCATAAGGACTGTTCTGAAAATATCCATAAGACATGTTGTTACCTGGGTGGGGGGTGGGGGAGCCAAATGTAACACACACACACACACACACACACACACAGTGTGATTAAGATATATATTTTGTGATTACGATATATATTGCATGATTAAGATTGGCTATTTACATGTGTGTAAATGACTATAACAGTAGTTGTTAACATTGGCTGCACTTTGTAATCACTTAGGGACTCTTAAAAACAGTGATGCCTGGCAACCACCTCCAGAGATTCTGAGGTAATTGGTCTGGGAAAGGCCTGGGCAACGGGGTTTTTGTAATCCCCCTAAGTGGTTCTTACGTGCAGCCAAGGTTGAGCGCCATTGGATAGAAGGCTGTGCTTTGAAATGATGACAGTGGTTAGCTTATGGAAGAAGAATACAAGTCCGGTGAAAGGAGACCTTCCACATTTTGTTTTTCAAACTTGTATAATGTTTGAATCTTCCACCAAGAAAATTATTACTTGATAACAAAAGAAAAAAAGAAAAAAATCCAAAACTCTTCCCTTACTATTTCCACCTCTTCCTCTCATTCTCTCCTGCACAGAGAATTCTTCACTCCTCAGTGCTATTTCTGTACTTCATTCATTCAGTTATTCTTTGATTGAATAACTTTTCATTGAAACCTTCTCTGTGTCAGGCACATATTTTGGCTTTTGTACGTTTCACACTAGTTGTTGGCTGTTTCTCCCACCTGGGTCATCTCTGTGTCCCCTGCATCTAGCACAGCATGTGTAAATACCAATTCCCTGATGGTCTCACTTCTCGCCTCCAGAATTCCCCGGCACCATTCAGGGATGACTGTCGAGGGACAGGGAGACTTTAATCTGTGCTCAGAGGCTTTAAGGAGATCTAGCTAGGTGAAAGGGAATTTCATGTTTTGCTTTTGACATTGTCCTCCCCAAGCCTAGAGAAGCTACTTCTGGACCAGCACAGATCACCTCCAGTCTCAAGGGTCCTGTTGCTGCAGAGCCACCCTCAGCCAGCAGGTGGCAGCCATGGGCAGGAACTGGGAGAATATGCCCTCCCTTCAGGATTGAGGCTGTAGCCGAGGGATGTGGGGTCAGATGCAGGAGGGGGACTTTGCAGGGCAAGTGCACAGGAGGAGGGTGGCAGGGTTTCATTTTTGGCCCAAAGCACAGGGTCAGGGGGTTAGTTCTGCAGATCCCAAAATCAGCCTAGCCATCCTGGCTGGGTACCCGGAAGGTTTGTGAGGTTTCTTTTTCCTTCTGCTTGCAGCGAAGCCTCGTGCCCCAGTGCCCTGTCCAGGCCCCCTCCTCAGAAAGACTCTGTGCTGGCCCCTTCCCAACCCCTGCCCAGTCCCCAGTCTATGACTTGACCCTCCCTGTGCATTTCTTTGTGGATAGAGATGAGAGTGGTACTGGGGGAGTGGAGGTTGCTGGTTAATATGTAAAATAATGGATACCATCCCAGGTGATACAGATACACTTCAGTCAGGGCCTTCTGGAGTCTCGGTGTGGGGGCCTTAAGGGTTAACAGTAAAGGACTTTTACAGGTTATCTTCCTTTTGATCTCTTAGCTCTGGGTCTGACAGGAGCTCTCCAGGATGCTCCTTCCCTGGCCATTCCAATTTCTCCTCAAACTTGCTCTCTTCATTGTTGATTCAGCTCTTTCTGTCTGTTTTTTCTTTTTCTTTCTTTTTTTTTTAACTTTCTGATCTTTCTCATCTCACTATCTGGATCTTTCCATCTCTCTGTCTTAGTCGCTCTCTTAAGAACTGCTAACATGTATGTCTGGAATACCAGCTTCATCTCCCTCTCTGAGTGTTAAGCCATATCTCCAGCCATCTAATCCTATGGGCTGGAGTTTTGCCAGAGTCCTGATGTGTATCATTCAATCAGAAGAGAAGGGGGAGATGTGGGGAGCATAGTGGCACTCCTAAGTTGTGTGGTAAACTCTTAAGTCTGGTTTGGAGCATGCGGCCCAGGTCAACTTTAGGAACCCAATGTTCCGTCATCTCATCCCTTCCGTCTCCTCCAGGATCTTTTTCCAGCAGGAGCCTCCTACTCCCACCCTACAGGCCTGGTGGCAGACACAGCTGGGGTCAGCAGTCAGTGGGGAAAGCCCCTGATCCAGCTTAAGGGCTAGATACTGGATGGGATTGCGCAGAGTGGGGCGGAGAAGGGAGGAGGTGGCCTCTGACCCCAGCTCTGGCCCCTTCTGGGGATCCCGTGTGACCTGCCATAGGTCATGCCCCCCGCTGCCCAACCATCATCTATATCACAAAACCCACAGCTATAACTCAATGCCAACAGGGAGAGTCTGGGATTGATTTAGGGCCCCCTCTGACCAGCTCGCCTTCACTGGACTGTGGCTCCTGGGTGGGGGTAGGGATGAGGGTCATGGGTGAAGTTCAGCCCAGGCGGCTCTGAGCACCACTACATCAGACCTGTTGCTGATTTTTCTGCACTCCTGGTGGATTTGGGGGGAAGGATGCAGGGGTCACTGACCAGCCCCTTCTCTCTACCTCAGCTCAGGGCGATGCTGAGGGAACAACGTCCATAGCCTAGTGGGTCTTCAGGAACAGAGCCCTCAGGATCCAGACCCAAGGCATCTCACAAAGCAAAGCGGGCCTTGTGGCTCACCGTGAGGGCAGTCAGGTAAGTCCTGAGGAAGCCCCTCCACCATTCCTGCCACCCTCAGTACACTGAGCTGCCCAGAGCCAAGTCTCCCCAGCCTGAGGGTCCAGAGTCCACAGCCCTTTACATCTAGGCTGGTATATTTCATTTTGTTAGGTCCATTCATCCACCATTCCCTTCTAGATATCACTAAAGAATTTCCTCTATGCAGAGTGTTTCAAACTCTTTTGATGACCACCCACAATCAATATATTTTCATTGGAACCAGGACACATGAACATATATATAAAACTTTTGCAAAATAAACAAACAAACAAAACCTTTGTGCAAAACTTTGTGATGTTCTGTGATGTTTTCTACTCTACCGGGCAGTTTTTTGTTTGTTTTTTAGTTTTTAGTTTTTAAAATAATTTTACAACTGATGGGTTGACACAGTTATCATTTTACACCTTATGGTGTTTCTCACAAGTTTTAAATCCCATTTTGCAAACTCAGAAATGGACATCATCTTCATAAAAATCCAGTGAGAAAGGCAAGGCAGGGTTTTTCCATTGACCCATTTTACAGATGAGGAAACAGAGACTCTGAGGGGTTAACTGACCTGCTTGATATGACCCAACTAGCGAGTGGCAGAGGTGGGATTCTAAGCAGGTCTTTTGCATGTCCGCATGTCCGTTCCCTGTCCCCTGTAGCTGTTCTCTTTCCCTCTCCTCTCGAACCTCGCACTTGAGTTTATTGTCTCTTTCCAGTTTGAAGGCCATCCTCTTCCATGGGGAAGCTGGAGGGACAGAGCAGCTGAGTAATTCTGTTTCCCTGTCATCTGTTAACACTGCACCATCTGCCAATTCTACCCTCAGCCTCCCACTCTTTACCAGAGAGGAAAGAGTGGGGGAGGATGCCATTTTCCTGGAGTCTGGACCTCCAAGCCCCCTCCCACCAAGGGACTTAGAATACCCACAGAAAGCTCATTTTTCTGCCCAGAACGAACAGCAGTGAACTAGAATTACTGGGGGACACATGGGAATGAGATAGAAGGACAGACCCTCTGACCGGCAAAAGGATCAAACAATAGGATTCGTACCTTCGGAGCACTCAGTGACTCATGCCCCCCACACCTCCACCTTCCTGAGGCCCCAGGAGGCTCCAGAGCTGGGCTGCGCAGATGAGCAGATTGGAGCAGCAGGGGCCCTGCAAGGCACTTGGGGTGAGGGTGAAGTAAGTCCATGTGACTGGAAACCCAGGCAGATTTATGGGGCCTCGGGTGTGGACGGCTGTTACTCAGCCTCTGATTTTTTAATTCCTCAGTTTGCCCACCCACCCATCCCCTCCCCAAGAAGGCCTTTGTGCAGGACAATGAAGAACCTATAAATTCCAGGGGACAGGGATGTGGGGGAGGGGAGCACTGGTCACTTCCGCTGCTCTCCTCCAGGGCCCTGTGCAGCAGGCGGTTGCCGCTGCAGGCAGGGACAGGCCACATCTCAACTGATCCGTGCTGGAGCCCAGACAGAAGGGTGGACCAAGTCTTACCTCTGCCTATTTAGATAAGGAAACTAAGGCTCAGAGACAGGTGTTCTAGTCCCTGCTTTATTCACTCTATCTTTAACTCACCCATGTGTTTATTCTCCTTCTGTTATTCTTTCCCTAGTCAGTCCCTCACTTAGGCATTCACTCAACAAACATCTGTATTCACTCAACAAACACCTATTGAGTCCTGACTGTGCCAGGCAAGGTACAGAGGAGGCCATGATTGATGAGACCCATGGCCTGCCCTGGAGGAACACATAGCAGTGGGCTGTGACTCGAGAGGGGCCAAAGCAAAGCTCCTACCCCAGCTTCCCTGGCTTGTAGCCTGCAACCTTTTCCTAATGCCTTTGATTGGCAAGCCCTCTGCAGCTGATGAAGCACTGTCATGCACATATTTAAATTTAATCCTGATTGTTGCCCTGTGAATTAGGTATTACAACCCCTTCTTACAACCCCATTTTGCTGATGTGGCCCCAAGAGGATAAGTGGTTTGCCCAAGATCAATCACTCCTCTGCTGGGTGGCAGAGCTAGATTTGGAACCATGTCCTTTCCCCTGCACCACAGCTGCACCCCAGAGTGTACCCACGGCTGTGGCCCAAGCTTCCTTTTCCACCCCCTCAACCAAACTAGCAGTAGTTCTTCGATGCCCCCATCTCAGACTTGTATTTCCTATTTCACGTATTTATCCATTCTACGTCAATAATTAACGAATTAAATGTTTGCAGCGCATGTGTGCGCTTGCCGAATGACCACATGTGTCCTGGTGTGGATTTGTGTGTATATACGGTGCATCTCTGCTTGTAAACTGAGGATAATGTTGGTACCCATTTCTTAGCAGCGTTCTAAGAAACTAGTGAAGCCATGTAAAGAGCTTAGACTCATGCCTGGCACTTAGTAAGCACCCAGTGAGAGTTTGCTGCTGAGATTATTGTTATTGTCAATCACAGGCCTGCCAGTGTGTCTGTGGCATCTGGGTGACACAGGTGGATGCAGGTGCCTGCAGTCAGTCCCTCCCAGGGAGAAGCCGCCTTGGAGGCAGCCAGGTGGGCCCCTGTCCAGTTGGTTCTCCAAGGATTCCTTCCTTCCTTAAATGTGTCTCCCAGGTTTGTGCCAGGCATTTTGCTAGTGGACTGCAAGAAAGACAGGCTCCCTGCGCTCATGATGCTGACATTCCAGTAAGAAAAACAGACCAAAAACCGAATGGATCAATAAGATAATCACAGAATGCGGTAAATTCTGTGGAAGAAGTAGAGAAGGTAAGGTGACAGTGGATGGCAGGTGGGTGTGGGGCTACTTCATATTGTGGTCGGGGATGATGGCGAGGCGACATCCCCGTGAAGAAGACGGAGTGTTCTAGATGAAGGGACTAGCAAGGCCAAGGCTAGAGGTGGGGAAAAGCTTGTCAAGTTGAAGGAAATGAAAGGCAGCTAGGGTGAGCAGTGTCTGGCAAGGGGGAGAATGATAGGAGAGGTCAGCAAGTTGGGGCTTTCTTCCAAGGGAAGCCATGGGAGGTTGTTAACTAGGAAGTGGCATGCTCTGATTTGCATTTTTAAAGGTCCCTGTGGCTGCTGTGTGGAGAATTATTGTTGGAAAGCAGACAGAGCCTTTGCAGTTGTGCAAGGATGTAATTGGGGCTTGGACAGTGAGTGGGAGACTGATTCAAGAAATACCTTAGATCTTGCCTATGGGTACAGAGTTTCTTTTGGGGATGAAGGGAAAATATTGGTAATGGATGGTGGTGATGGTAGCACAGTTTTGTGAATGCAATTAATACCACTGAATGGCATATCTGAAAGTGGTTAAAAAGGGAAAGTTTGTGTTGTATAGATGTATATATTATCACAATAAAATAAAATTTAAAAAGTAACTTAGAGACATAAGGCACACGATTTGTTCATGGATTAGACACCAGGAGTGAAGGTGGGAGAGGAATTTGGGAAGAGAGAAAGGGTGGGGAGCCAAAGTGGTCCAGAAGTATCCATCCTGTGCCACAGTTGTCACTCTGTTCTCTTTGGCCCTGCCACTGACTCACAGAGGCCTACACTAGCCATTTGCTCTTTCCCTTTCTAGACTCAGCAGCCCTAAAGCTGAGCAGTCCAGGTCTGCTCTTTCGAGACCTTTGTGAGACTCAGAAAAGATGCCCCTCTTCTTCCAGAACGAGGCAACACCTGCCAAGGCCCATAGCTTGGACCTCAGACCCCTTCATCCCCTCGCCCAGCCCTTGTTTAGGGCACAACCTGCACAACCGTACAGCTCCCCTCCCTCCAGCCTGGGCCACTGGCCAAACCTGAAAATCTTGGGATCTTTGAAAACCTGCAGGCGCTGGGCTTATTGGGGCATCGGCCCGAAACAGCTCTCTGGGGGCCCCCGTGGTGGGGGCCGGAGGGGAGCGGATCTGGTCTATCCTAAGGGAATTTCCCAGCCCCTTTCTCCGGGGAAGGTGTCCCAACCTGGCCCTCACACCCTTTCTTCTAGAAGCTCCGGCGCCCGCGCGCCGCTGGAGTAGCCCCTCCCGGCCCGGCGCCCCCATCCCCTCTCCTCCCGCCGCCCCTCCCGCCAGCGAGAACGAACCAGGCAGATCTTCCGGCCTGGGGCTACCGGCGGGGGGAGGGTCCGCGCCGTAATTGCTGCCATCTGCTCCCTCCTCCCCTCCCCCTCCACCCTGCAGCCTGGGGGAGGGTCCGAGGCGCGCACCGCAGCCAACCGGGGGCGGGGAGCTCCGGGTGACCAGCGAGCCCTCCGCGAGGCGAGTGCGGGCTTGAACCGCGAGCACCCCCGCTAGCCTTTCTTGGGGGGAGTAGGGGAGGGGGTTCCAGTTGGAGTCGCACAGCATTACAAGACCCAGAATCCCCAGGTTCTGGTTCTGCTCCTCGTGGGAGTCAGGACTTCTGATGGCTCTTGGGGGCCGGTCCCTTCGCAACTTGCACGCATGATGTACACCGTGATCGGCGGTTGACACTTGCTTTGGATTACTGACGCATCCGCCCCTGAACCGGACGGCTGTGTTCTGGTGTGTGTGGTGTTAGGAACAAGGAAATTGAGAACTAAGAATGTGACATTGATAGACAGGAATAGGGAACTTCTGCATAGGCCAAAAGGCACTAGAAGAGAACACGGGGTACAGGATAAGGTTGAGCAAACACCCGGTATTGTGCAAGTGTTCTCCCTTGGGTAAACTAGGTCAGCTGCACTCTGTTTAGTTTTAAAAATCTTCCACTGAAGTTGAGCCAGACCCCACCCTGTTCCCGCATGCGGGCTCTGTAAGCAAATAGCTAACTGCCACGTCTGCTTCTGTGCAACGCTTGCTTGCTCCCCCTTTATAAGGACTTAGCTGTAAGCGCCAGGCGCGACTGTCGTTTGCAGCCCTTTGGGCACCGTGTCCCCGGACACCCTGAGAGCTCGCCCCTGCGCAGGTTAAACTTGGCCAATAAAATAACATCATAAACCCTGAAAGTCTCTGATATTTGTTCTCGCGTTTGGTGGATTCAACATGTGGGAGGGGAAGGGACAGAACCCGAGGCCGGAGCCTGGCACCCGCGGGGAGGAGGCAAGGTGGCAGAAGCTGGAACTTGGCTCAGATCCGGACTGAAAACCCTTCTCAAGCTACTCCTCACGGGCCGAGGGCCTTGAACAAGTTACTTTCCCGCTCCGAGCTCAGCTGTACAATGGGGATACCGCAGAACCTACTTTTTGGGTGTGTCCTGAAGATTTGATTCCACGGGGCCTGGGAAGCGATAACCAGCAGGCTAGTCCTGGAGAGACCAAGGGCTTCAGGCCTGTCCCTGGCCTTGGGGAGCCCCCTGGGGCTGAGGGAGTGATGACAGAGGTTGACCAGCGCTGTGGAAGGTGCTGCCACCCAGCAGGGAACCCTAGGGAGGCAGGGACTCTTCTGAGGAAGAGGGAGGGTGGGCTCGCTACAGAGGCAAGGGGAATAGATCATCTGGGCAGCATTGCTGGTTTCAGGGTCATTTCCCCGGGTCTCTGCAACACCAGCCATATCAGCTTCAGGAGAGGATGTTGTCGGTATCACCTCTCCATCCTTAGCACTAATAACAGTGCCCGGAGCATTCAGGCTGCTTAATAAATGTTTATGACACCCCCAGGGCCATCCGAGTTTCAAAGAATCTGCCTCATTTTTTCTCCTAAGAATACTTTTGCCCAGCACCCTGAACTCTGATGTTTTGCTTCTGTTGGTTTGTTTGTGGGTTTATTTTATTTTATTTTATATTTTATTTTATTTTGAAGTATACTCCACTCACTGCAATACTCATAGGGCAGAGAGCATCCTACTGCCCTGGTACAGGAATCCATCCTCCCAAATGCTCACAGATTGGTTTGCTTCATCTTTGTCTCCCCCACACCCCACCCACCTCCATCACCTGGGGTTCAAACAATCTGCCCTGTGCAGAAAAGGACAGGTGATCCTGAGCAAGGTCAGGCTCCCAGACACACTAAGTCCCTTCCCCACCTCCCCATGGCAGGTTCTCTGGTGACTGCCCAAGACTTGGTGCCCCACTTTGCAGAGCTGAGTGCCGGCTGCCTACCCGTCCTGCAGCTGAACTACGACTACCCTCCCCCAACCATCACCCCCACCAGCCCAGTGGCCTGATTCCTTATCACCGATGAGCCCTGGGGGGAAGGCTTGCTTCCTG